>VSMD01125817.1:0-12999 GCA_008750895.1 Mirza zaza | reverse complement strand
CTTAGCTTGTATTTATTTTTTTATCCATTTGGCCAGCCTATGTCTCTTGTGTGGGGAGTTCAAGCCATTCACATTTATTGAGATAACTGATAGGTGGGGCAGATTTCTGTTCATTATGTTGGGTTGAACTTTGTTGCTTTGTTTTCTCTCTTGAGCCATTGTGGTATTTGGGCTTTGATCTTTAGCTTTTGCATAGATTTACATTCGTGGGTGTTTATTGTGCTGATCCGTGGGTAACACCGTTTTGAGTACTTTTTTTTTCATACAGTCATTAAAAATATTTATTTTAACTTATACTGTGAGCATATATTGCTTTTAGAAAATTGTGATTTAAGAAAATGGAAAAGAGCTAATGATTTCATTAAGTTGTGGGACACAAAATTGTTTACAACTATAAAACACAAATTACAACTATAAAACACAAAAACAAAAACTGAAGTATAGCTTTACAAAATGGAAGAAATAAATCAAAATGCTCACAATAATTGTTCACCTCTATAGCTCTAGCTCCTAGCACAGTTATGTATGCAATAAATGTTTGTTGTTCTTGAATAAGCATTGGGATTAGGAATGAATTAATCTATTTTCCAAATTTGGTATAATGAAATTCTATAACTTTCATAATAAGAAAAATTATGTATATAAAAATAAGACTGATTTCCCAAACCAGAAACGGTAAGTAACAGAGGGGAAGGGGGTATAATATTGTTCATAGAAAGACATCGAATGTTAGAATGACAAAAATCATTGTTAGAAACAGGAAAACCATGTCATTTGGACTAATGGAGTTTGAAGTTACTAGAAAACAAATAGAATTATTTTGGCCAGTCTCATAACTGCATGTCCTAACGTCTTCCTGTCTGCATTGAATCTCCCAGGGGTCCTTTGAGCTTCGTGAACTTGTATCTGGAGATTTTTAGCACGGCCTGGGAAATTTTTCCTCTATTATATCTTCAAATAGCTTGTCCAACCCTTGAGTGTTTTCTTCTTCCCCTTCTGGTAACCCTATGACCCTCACATTAGGTTTCTTCACATAATCCCACATCTGTTATAGGCTTTGCTCTTTTCTCTTGTTTCTCTGCTCTATCTCTGTGACTGATTTATTTAATTGGAAGGTGTTATCTTCAATGTCTGAGATTCTTTCTTCTGTTTGATCTAGCCTGTTCTTGAGTCCTTCCACTGTGTTTTGTAGTTCCCTGAATTGAGTCTTCATTTCCAGCAGTTCGGTTTGATTTTTCTTTGTTATTTCAATTTCTTTAGTGAATTTTTGTTCCAGGTCCTAGAATCTTTTTGTGTTTTCTTTGTGTTGGTTATCCAGTTTTTCTTGCAAGTTGTTGAATTTTCTTATGATCCATGTTTGAAATTCTTCTGTCATTTTAGTGGTCTGGTTTTGGTTGATGTCCATTTCTAAGGGGCTGGTGCTCCTCTTTGGGCGTGTGCTTTTCATTTGAGTTTTCATATTTCCAGAGTTCCTTTGCTGATTTCTTCCCATCTGGATCAGTTGTTGCTTCTTTCCTTTAGGTTTTCATTTGGATAATGACACACTGTGTTTAGTCTCTGAGCCAGTAGGTGGTGTTTGTGGGTGAGATTCAACCACACCCTGTATGATGAGTCAGTAGGTGCCGTGAAAAGGGTGTGCAGAATGTCCTTCTTGTCAGTAGGTGGCGCTTGCTTGGAGGAACAGGCTACACTGTTGTTTTTGTGTCCTGTAACCAGCTCTTCTTCCTCTGGAGAGGGGCTCTAGTGCCTCACGTGTTGGGTGAGGCCCTGGGACTTCCAGGTGTGTCCTTATTCTCCACCTCAGTGAGGGCTGGTTTGGGAGTGAGTCTTGGCGGAGCTGGGTTGGTTAGCCTGCCCTCAAGCACCACCAGTGCTGTTAGAGGGGTTAAATTTCTGTTCTCTGCTTCTAGGAAAAGCTGTCAGGGAGGGGCTGGAATGGCCCCGCTCAGTCTGAAAGTCTGCGTGTAGGGTGGGGCTGTCTGAGACCTGCAGTCTGGAACAGGCCTCAGTCCTTTCCACCCTCCCCAACTCCACAGCTTCTCCTGGGCCTCTGTCAGCAGGCCAGACCTCCCACCACTGGGTCTCCCCTGGCTGTGATGCTGGCCAGAAGGTTTCCTGCACAGGGTGGCTGCCTGGGCTGCGTGCACGGTCCCCCCCCCCTTGGGAGGAGGGTTGCCCTCTAGGACGCTGATCTGCCCCTGAAGGCACACACACCTCAGTAGGCTCATTAAATATTCCTTCTGTGCTCTGGGCAATGTGAGACCTGGGTGCATGGGATCTGGTCTACAGGCTTGACCTCTGGGCCCCAGAGTTCAATCCCTGACCCCACCAGGGAGAGGAGTGCCAGTCCTAATTCACCCATGGGAGCCCAAGCTGGGTCCATGTCTCTCAGCCTCAGGGTCTGCTGAGATCACTGGCCAGCAGCACCTGGGAGGGCTGGCGGGTAGGGAACTCACTGTCTAAGTTCCCCTCAGTCAGCTATGGGCCCCAGAAAGGAAGGTCCCATTCCCTGGAGATGCCTCCGGCTGGTGGCTATATTGTCTCTCTCAGCAGCAGCAGATAGGGACGGGGGAGGGGAGAATGAAGCAATATGGTGCCTGCAGTGCAGCTCGGGTCTGTGCACAGGGAGGTGCCCCGAGGGAGTTGGGAGCCTGGTGCCGCGTCCACTATAGGCTTACCGCTCACTGGCGGTGGCCGTCTCTGGGCTGGTGTCCTCAGGTCTCTCTACCCGCTGGGGAGTGCACCAGCAGTCCAAGATGCAAGGGAGGGGAGAGTTAACCACTTCACCTACCCTTGCCGCTGGTCTCCAAGCTTTTCAGGAGGTCTCTGCATCCGGTTCTCCTCCGCTACCTTCTGCCGTGGAGTCTCCTGTACCCCTCCTTCTGACCTTCATCCGATGTATGCTTGTCTGCTTGCTTCTTTCTTTTAGAATCTGTCTTTTTTGCAGATACTCTGTCCGGCGGTGTTTCTCGTCTACCATCTTGCTCCGCCCCCCCCCCCCACTACATTTTCTTTATCCATTCATGTTGTTGGATATCTTGGCTATTGTGAACAGTGCATCAATAACCGTGGGGGGTGCAGATCTCTCTTTGATATACTAATTGCCTTCCTTTGGATAAATGCCCCGTAGTATGATTGCTGGATCACACAGTAATTCTATTTATAGATTTTTGAGGAACCTCCATACTGTTCTCCACAATGGCTGTACTAGTTTACATTCCCACCAACAGTGTATTATAGTTTTCTTTTCTCCTCATCCTTGCCAGAAATTATTCTTTGTCTTTTTGATAATAGCCATCCTAGCTGGGGTGAGACGATACCTCATTGTGATTTTGATTTACATTTCCCTGATGATTAGTGATGCCGAGCATCTTTTCATATACCTGTTGGCCATTTTTATGTCTTTTATTGAGAAATGTCTATTCAGATCATTTGGTCATATTTGCCCAGTTTTTAATTTGATTTAGTTTTATTTATTTTTTTTTCTTTAGCTGTTGAGATGTTTGAGTTCCTTGTATATTCTGGGCGTTAATCCCCTGTCTAACGAATAGTTTTTAGATATTTTTACCCATTCTGTAAGTTGTCTTTTTACACTGTTGACTGTTTCCTTTGCTGTACAGAAGCTTTTTAGTTTGATATAATTTTGTTTATTTTTGCTTGTGTTATGTATACTTTTGAGGTCTTACACATGAATATTTTCCCAGACTGATGTCCTAAAGTGCTTTCTCTATGTTTTTCTAGTAGTTTATAATGTTGTGTCTCATATTTAGATCTTTGGTCCATTTTGAGTTGCTTTTGTATTAGGTGAGAGGTAGTCGTCCAGTTTTATTCTTCTGCATGTGCATATCCAGTTTTAACAGCACCATTTATTGAAGAGACTGTTTATTCTTTCCCCAGTGAGTGTTCTAGGCACCTTTGTCAAAAATCAATTGGCTGTCTACATGTGTATTAACTTCTCGGTTCTCTTTTCTGTTCCATTAATCTATGTGCCTGTTTTTATGCCACTTTCATTCTGTTTTGGTTACTATAGCTTTGTGTAGTGTATTTTGAAGTCTGGTAGTGTGATGCCCCCAGCTTTGTTCTTTGTGATCAGTTTTTTTTTTTTTTCTTTTTTCTGAGACAGAGTCTTGCTCTATCTCCTGGGACAGAATGCAGTGGGCATCATCATAGCTCACTGCAGCCTCAAACTCCTGGGTTCAAGTGATCCTCCTGCCTCAACCTTCCTCCTGAAGTGCTGGGATTGCAGGCATGAGCCACACTGCACCCAGCCCCATGTCATTTTGGGTTGTTTTTATGTTTTTTTTAATTTCAAAATATTAAGGAGGTACAAATGTTTTTGTTACACGGATACATTGTATAATGCTGACATCAGGGTTTTTAATGTGTCCATCACCAGAATAGTGTTCATTGTATCTGATAGGTAAGTTTTTTATCACTCCTTCTCATTTATTCAAATTCCTGTTGCTTTATTTCTTCACTATTATTGATTATTAAAATAGCCTCTGAACTGCTTTCTCTGATACCCTTTTCTTAGCAGGTTCTGATCTATTTTCCACACTGCCATCAAAATGAATTTTCTGAAATGCAGATGTGATCATGTCACTCTTTTGCTAAAAAGCTTTCAAAGGCTTCCATTGCCCTTAAGATAAAGTCTACAATTTGGACCCTGCTTGTTTTATACTATCTATTCTTGGCACTCTTTCCTCCACCATCCTATCCTTCTGTAACCGCCCCCCTACACACACATGCACTCCCAACACACTGCATGCATCCTTATCTGTAATCTACCCTCAAATTATTTGAATACATTAAATCTTTCTTTGTCTGTGCCTTTGAACATTCTGTTACCTCTCTCTGGAATTTTCATATCTGTTTACAAACTCTTACTCATTCTTCAAGGTTAATCACAAATAATACTACCTCTTAGAATCTGTCCCTGATTCTCAATAGTTAGCATTGTGTGTGTGTGTGTGTGTGTGTGTAAATATAGTGATGTACACATGTGTCTATGAGAATATTAGGTTGAATCACATGACATTTTCACTTGTTTATTTACATTGTGCAAAAAATAATCAATACAAACTGTCAAGGTATGTGTCTTAATAAATATATCTTGAATGTCATGGACAAAGCCACAGGTTAACTTGCACACTCAATTTAATAGTTATTTTCGTATTAGCAGACAGCATCAGAGTTCCATAGTACAAATAAGATAATAAAGAATGTTGATTTTTTTCACAAAAGCATTTTAAAATTCAAACAGTATAAGCTAAAACAAATTTATATGTGTATGTCAGGTATACCTTAGAGATATTGCAGCTTTGATTCCACAACAAGCAAATATCACAATAAAGCGAATATTGCAATAAGGCGAGTCACACCAAATTTTTGGTTTCCCAATGTGTATGAAAGTTGTGTTTATATTATACTGTAGTCTATTAAGTATGCAATAGCATTTTGTCTAAAAAACAATGTATGTATCTTGATTTTAAAATACTTCATACTAAAAAAAAAAGTGAAGGATCATTTGAGCCTTCAGTGTGAGTTGGAGTCTTTTTGCTGGTGCAGGGTCTTGCTTTGATGTTGATAGCTGCTGAGTGATCAGGGTGGTGGCTGCCAAATCTTGGGGTAACTGTGGCAATTTCTTAAAATAAGACAACAACAAAGTTTGCTGCATCAATTGACTCTTCCTTTCTTGAAAGGAAGCATGTAGCATGCAATGCTGTTTGATAGCATTTTACCCACAGTAGAACTTCTTTCAAAGTTGGAATCAGTCCTCTCAAACCCTGCTGCTGCCTTATCAACTGGGTTTATGTAATATTCGAAATCCTTTATTGTCATTTCAACAGTGTTCATAGCATCTTCACCAGGCATAGATTTTATCTCAACAAACCACTTTTTTTTTTTTGCGCTCATCCATAAAAACAACTTGTCATTCATAAAATTTTATCATGAGATTGCAGCGATTTAGTCACATCTTCAGGCTCCACTTCTAATTCTGGTTTTCTATTTCCACCACACCTACAGTTACTTCCTTCACTGAAGTCTTGAACCCCTCAAAGCCATCTATAAAAGTTGGAATCAACTTCTTCTAAACTCCTGTTGATGTTGATATTTTGCCCTCTTCCTGGTGATAATTTTTAATGAAATCTAAAATAGTGAATTCTGTCTATGAGGTTTTCAATTTACTTTGCCCAGATCCATTAGAGGAATCACTAATCTATGGCAACTCTAGCCATACAGTGTTTCTTAGATGATAAGACTTGAAAGTCAAAACTACTCCTTGATCCATGGGCTGCAGAATTAATGTTGTGTTAGCAGCATGAAAACAACATTCATCTCCTTGTACACCTCCATCAGAGCTGTTGTGTGACCAGGTGTGTTGTTAATGAATAGTAATATTTTGAAAGGAATCTTTTTTTATGAGCAGTAAGGCTCAACACTGGATTTAAAATATTCAGTAAACTGTTGAATAAATGTTAATAGATGTTCTGTCATCTGGGCTTTGTTGTTCTGTTTATAGAGCACAAGCAGGATAGATTAGTGTAATTCTTAAGGACCCTAGGATTTTCAAAATGGTAAATGAGCATTGGCTTCAACTTAAAGTCACCAGCTGCATTGAGCCCTAACAAGACAGTCAGGCTGTCCTTTGAAGCTTTGAAGCCAGATATTGACTTCTTTCTAGCTATATTAAAGTCCTAGATGGCATCTAGGGCTGTTTCATCTACGTCAAAAATCTGTTGTTTAGAGTAGCTTTCTTCATCAGTGATTTTAGCTAGATCTTCTAGATAACTTGCTTCAGCTTCTACATCAGTACTTGCTGCCTCACCTTGCACATTTATAGAGCCGTTATAAAGACGGCTTCTTTCCTTAAACCTCATGAACCAACCTCTGCTAGCTTCCAACTTTTCTTCTACAGCTTACTTACCTGTCTCAGGCTTCACAGAATTTACAAGCATTAGGGCCTTGCTTTGGATTAGGCTTTGGCTTAAGGGAATGTTGTGGCTGATTTGACCTTCTATTCAGATCACTAAAACTTTCTCCATATCAGCAATAAAGCTCTTTTGCTTTCTTATCATGCATGTGTTCACTGGAGTAGCACTTTTAATCTTCAAGTACTTTTCCTTTGTATTCACAACTTGCCTGTTTGGCATAAAGAGCCTAGCTTTCAGCCTATCTTAGCTTTCCATATGCCTTCCTCACTAAGCTTAATCATTTCTAACTTTTGATTTTAAGTGAGAGACATGTCACTCTTTCTTTCACTTGAACATTTAGAGGCCATTGTAGGGTTATTAATTGGCCTAATTTCAATATTTTTGTGTCTCAGGAAATAGGGGTGCCCAAGGAGAAGGGAGATGAGGGAACAGCCAGTCAGTGAAGCATTGAGAATACACACTGTTGCGGCAAGTGACCAGTGATTGACCAGGGAAAGAAGCGAGCGGCACACAGAGGGTTGGAGAATCAGCTTGTATTTTGCCGGCGGGCTCAGAGGGGCATGCCACCAAATTCCGAGCAACACTTCCTTATTTTTCACCAGTCTTACACATTTACACAACCAATCAACTATTATCTAATTAGTAGGATCAGCCGTAAGCTTTCACATGTAGTGGATTTTGCCTTGGGGCCCTCGGGTAGGGGCTTTTTTTTTTCTTTTTTTTTTTTTTTGAGACAGACTCTCGCTTTGTTGCCCAGGCTAGAGCAAGTGCTGTGGTGTCAGCCTAGCTCACAGCAACCTCAATCTCCTGGGCTCAAGCGATCCTACTGCCTCAACCTCCTGAGTAGCTGGGACTACAGGCATGCGCCACTATGCCCAGCTAGTTTTTTCTGTATATATTAGTTGGCCAATTAATTTCTTTCTATTTATAGTAGAGATGGGGTCTCGTTCTTGCTCAGGCTGGTCTTGAACTCCTGACTTCTAGTGATCCGCCCGCCTCGGCCTCCCAGAGTGCTGGGATTACAGGCGTGAGCCACCGCACCCGGCCAGGTTGGGGCTTTTCCCTGTCATCAGTGGGATCAGCTGTAAGCTTCACAGGAATCCAATCAGCAGGGCCCTTGGGCGGGGCGGGGGGGGGGTGTCCCTATCATTAGTAGGATAAGCTTCACATACATTTAACCAGCAGTGAGTTTAGCCATGGGGTGGGGGGGTTTCCGTAACATTCCCCCCTTTTGATGCCCTTATCAGTTTACACAGAGGCATCAACCTCTCTATGGATCTAATAACTGCATTGGGCAAGCAGGGTCCCATGGTTACCATCAGCGGGCTAGGGGCAATAGAGCCCCAAACCTGTTCTAACTCCTGTTTTCTCTTGTGGATTCTTTCTTTTAGCCCTTTAACTTTAATAGTTACAATTCCTGATTGGTTTACATAGTAGCAGCATTCTTTCCCCCAGAAGCACACAAGTCTCCCCCTTTTCAAGTGCTTATTCTGCAGGATTTGCCAGTGAGTCTCTGACTCTGGAGAGATAGCAGGGAGTCCTATCCCAGCTGCTATCCCTCCCCCTATACTTGAGGGGCAGTTGGTTGTATCTATTGGAGCGGGGGCCCAGAGAGCCCCAACCAAGAACAACAGAGGTACCCCATGTAGACCCAGAAAGGATTACCAAGAAGTAAGTTAGTATTGGGGTGGTCTCTTGGGGTGGAGGCCCCAAGTCCAATTCCCAAGAAGACTGTCAGTCCTATAGGAGTCCAAGCCAGGGGTCCCTTTCAGTCCTTGGCTTCCAGCCAGATTCAAGGGCAATCCATCCTATTAACTTTGTTGCACCGTTCAATGGCTGGTCGCGTCATCTGTCTCGGCTTGTTTCACACCAGGGGTGCATCTTACCCCCAGTAAGGTGATGCTTAACATACCTACCCAGGGTAGTTGTGTCTCTTGACAGTTTGGCCAGCGTAACCTTGAGGGTTTGGTTCATGCACTCCACTTTCACTGAACTCTGTGGCCTATCCACTGAATACCTAATGCCTTAGAGAGGAGAGCTGCTGCCATCCGTGTAGAGCTCCAGGTCGGGCGCCGGCAATGGACTATCTTTCAAGTCTGGCTGGCTTGCATAGACCTCCTCCTCGGCACAGTCATGGTCCGGCGGCCCTGGCCCAGTAGGAAGGAAGGTGGCAGGGTTTAAGGTCGGCACAGTCTCAATGGTGACTTGTGGGTTTTCACACAGCAGTCCCTGGCACTGTGCCAGCCAACTGCTAGAAAGCCATCAGTGCCCTGATGTGTTCATCAAAGCCACTACTGCAGGACCTGCACACGGATATTCTGCCCAAGCATAAGGTTGTCCACCTCCTTGATTAGCAAGACAGTTGCTGCCAGTGCTCTCAGGTAAGGCGGCCATCCCGACGCTACCCGGTCCAGCTGTTTGGACAGACAGGCCATTGGCCTCTGCCAGGGCCACAGTCTGCGTCGGCACCCCCACAGCTACCTGCTTCTTCCCCCTCCTGAGGGCAGCCTGCTCAGCCTCCTCTAGCCGGGCCTGGAGCTCCCGCACCGTCTGTTCCAGTGTCCTCTTCATCTTCTCCAGGTGTGCACTTGTGTCCTGCTCCTTCAGCTCCTCAGCCATCCTGGTGGCATCGGTGATGGCCTTTTTGGCCTTCTCCTCTGCCTCCCACCTCTCCTGGGCAGCCTTCTCCACCTCCCCACTCAGCTGGGCCAAATCCGCCTTGAACTGCTTCTTCTGGTTCAGGAGGCCTGTGTTCTGCGAATGCAGGAGGTTGAGGAGCTGGGTGACCTCCAACAGCTCCTGCTCCGCCGGCTGCGCTCGCCCTGCTTCAGCGCAGCCTGCAGCTCCTCCAGCTCAGAAGCCAACAGCTCAGCCCGGAGCTCCAGGGCCTGCGCCTGCTCTCAGAGCTCAGCCGCAAGCCACCGCTTCTCATCCTGCCCTGCCTGCTTCTCCTTCAGCGGGGCCTGCAGCAGCCGTGTGGCCGCCTGGGCCTCCATGGCCTGACAGGTAGCATGGCCCAGCTGCAGCTCCAGGTCATTGAGGTCACCCTCCATCTTCTTCTTGAGCCTCAGTGCTCCACTGCGGGCCTGGGTCTCAGCATCCAGGGAGGCCTGCAGGGCCCTTACTGCCCGCTGGTGGTTGCGTCTCAGGTCAGCACGCTCCTTATCTTTCTCCGCCAGCTTCTTTTTGGCCTCCTCTAGCTCCTCCGTCCTCTGGAGGGCATCTGCCTCATACTTGCTCAGCAAGTCGTGCCCCAAGAGAGGCACCGGACAGTCTGGCATGTAGAGGACCTCATGCCTTATCTGATGGGCCCCATTTGGCATACCCGGGACTGGCAGAAGGGTCTGGCTACCTGAGTCCTGGTAGCTCCGACTATAGTTGTTTCCCGTTTTGTAAACGAGGCCATAGGGGTTGTCACAACTGAGTGTTCTGCTCCAGTGTCCACCATGAATGTCACTTGTTGGCCCCCTACTTTCATCTTGACCGTGGGTTCCCCAGGGCTAAGATTGAAGGAACCCGGTTGGCCCAACTTGGAGTCAATGCCAGCGAGCCCCACTAGCTCTTGGGCTTCCTGTTTCTGTTGGATAGTCCCGAACGGGGCCCTCCCTTGCGATAGGTGACTTCTCTTGTGGGGACATTCATTCTTCCAGTGGCTGAACCCCTTGCAACTGGCGCACTGGTCTCTTGCCAGGGGTGCCCGTCCTCTGGTTCCCCCCTTTCGTGGGGGTCCTGGCCGTTTGGACAGGTCAGGTCTACCGAGGGCAGCAGCCAGGAGAGCGGCCTTTTTCTTCATCCTCTGATCTTTCTCCCTCTGAGCGATCCGGTCCCAGTTGACGTACACCTTGTGGGCCACCTCCATTAACTGCATGATACTCATGCCTGTAAATCCTTTGAGTTTCTGCAGCTTCCTCCGGATGTCGGAGGCCAATTGCCCAACGAACGCTGCATTCACCATTCTCTGGTTTTCAGCTGCCACCGGGTCAAGAGGTGTGTATATTCAGTATGCCTCACAGAGGCACTTGTAGAAGTCATTGGGTGACTCCTCTGGCTTCTGGGTAATTAGGGCAACCTTGTTCATGTTGGTTGGCTTTTTGGCCCCTTCCCGTGCTCCCTAGAGAAGGGCCTCTCAGTACCGCTCGAGTGCCGCTTGTCCTGGTGCGTTGAAATCCCACTCTGGGTTGGTCTCGGGCACCACTTGTGGTGCCCACTGTTCCACATCCAGGGTGTCTGCCAGTGCCCGTTCCTGCAGCTGCTTCTGAGTTCCAGTCACTGAAGAGGGTCAGTGGGAGTTGCCGGCAATCTTCCACGCAGGGCGGTGAGTCTGGAGGGTAGACTCCGGGAGGTCGATGAGGGCCTGCGGTTTCTAGAGTAGGGCAGCGTATGGTGTTTCCAATTCAATAGGTTGGTGGTGGAGAGCGGCTGATAATACAGGGCAGGTTGCCCCGGCTGGATGGTTCTGTCATCCCAAACCTGCAGTAGACCTCACATTGCACACAGAGGCATCTGGAAGGCTGGGGTAAGGGGTTGGGCAGACCACAACCAGCGGACGAGTGGTGGAGATGCCGGCGGTGGAGCGGGTGCAGTCGGGGATGCCCAGGAGGGTGGCGTGACTTGTGGGTTGTGAGCCGCTAGAACCCTACTCTGTCCATCGTCGGCGCAGAACCGAACCCAAAGAGGCATGGTTTGGGTGATCTCCAGCCATGAATCTATGTATGGGAATTGCTCTGGGTGACCCAGAGTCCCAGTCACCACTCTCCATACTGAACATATGAAATTTATCAGCATGCACCTTAGAGCTGTTGGCTTGGATTTGGACCCTCCCGTTTTTAACTGGTTTAACCAGCGCTCCCATTCCCTGCACCACCACCACCACTTCTTTTCTGAACCTTGTCCCTGCCCAGACTCTGGTCCCTGCTCTGGCTTCTCCCCCTTTCTCTTTTGTTGCAAGACAGACAAGACAGACAAGGGGTAGGGGCTTCTTTCAGGTGTCTGCCTGGCTGCGTCCCTCAAGGGAACTTAGCTGCATCTTGGCTAAGGCGTCCCTTTATAGAGTCCAGGCCGGTCGCTCCCGATGGCGGAGAGTGAATTGCCATTATGCCACCGGGGGTTAGGACCAACTCAAACCCCATAACTGAAGCCACGGGGTCACAGACACAATGACCACAAGTAGTCACTGTGTTCCTTCCACTCACACATTCACACACAGGTTACACATTCCCTCCCCTGGGGGGTCCCTACTCTTAGGAGGTCAAGCTCCACTTCCGTCTCGATGACGGGCCTGTGCTTAGGAGGTGATCAGGCTCCTCTTGCGTCCCGCTGACAGGCCTGTCCTTAGGAGGTGATCAGGCTCCTCTTGTGTCCTGTGACGCGCCTGTCCTTAGGAGGTGATCCGGCTCCTCTTCCATCTCGCTAACGGGCCTCTCCTTAGGAGGTAATCAGGCTCCTCTAGTGTCCTGCTGACGGGCCTGTCCTTAGGAGGTGATCAGGCTCCTCTTGCGTTCCCCTGATGAGCCTGTCCTTAGGAGGTGATCAGGCTCCTCTTCCTTCTCGCTGACGGGCCTGTCCTTAGGAGGTGATCGGGCTCCTCTAGTGTCCTGCTGACGGGCCTACCCTGAGGAGGCGATCAGGCTCCTCTTGTGTCCTGCTGATGGGCCTGTCCTTAGGAGGTGATCAGGCTCCTCTTGTGTCCCGCTAACAGGCCTACCCTTAGGAGGTGATCAGGCTCTTCTTGTGTCCTGCTGACGGGCCTGTCTTTAGGAGGTGATCAGGCTCTTCTTCCATCTTGCTGACGGGCCTGTCCTTAGGAGGTGATCAGGCTCCTCTTGTGTCCTGCTGATGGGCCTGTCCTTAGGAGGTGATCAGGCTCCTCTTGCGTCCCACTGACGGGCCTGTCCTTAGGAGGTGATCAGGCTCCTCTTGCATCCTGCTGATGGGCCTACCCTTAGGAGATGATCATGCTCCTCTTGTGTCCTTTGACGGGCCTGTGCTTAGGAGGTGATCAGGCTCCTCTTGCATCCCGCTGACGGGCCTGTCCTTAGGAGGTGATCAGGCTCCTCTTGTGTCC
>VSMD01125815.1:0-18606 GCA_008750895.1 Mirza zaza | reverse complement strand
CACTTTGGTTGTTTGCACATCTTTGCAATTGTGTCACCATCTTCTTTTAAGGCATTCATGAGGTTTTATGATTTTTATCCTAAAAGATTAACAAATCTGATGTTAAATCTATTCTTTGAAATATTGCTGTCTTGTGGCTATCACACACTGTGATTTTCACCTGGCTTAAGGACTGAGAAGGTCACAGTGATGATAGTGATAACGGTCCGCAGCTATCACGCGTGTGGCCGAGCACTGCTGTGAGGTCTGTCTGTGCGCTCACACATTCGGCCTCCAGGAAACACACACTGTGATTTCTGTGATTACTCCCGTTTTGTGGAGGAAGAAACAGAGGCACTGAGAAGTTAACTCCTTTGCCCAAGGCCACCCAGTGGGTGGAAGCAGAGCTGGGTGGAAGTCCCCCCAGTGTGACCTTGGAGAAGGATGTCTGAAAGCTGCTGGAGCCCCACGCAGCCACGTGGAGGGATCCGTGAGACACAGGACGCAGACTCTGCCACACGGCTGGAGCCGCGTGTTCCCAACCCTACCCCAGGCTCACAGCAACCCTGCGCAGGGAGGATTCTCACTCCTGTTCTTAAAATGCAGAAACCGAGGCCCGGAAGGATGAGCGCCTGGCCCAGGTCCCTCGCAGGGCCGTGGAGGAGAGGGGCGCCGCCTGCCCCGTGCCCACCTCCAGTGGCGCTGCCGTGCTCACCTGCTGGGAGCCGCGGGCCTCTCTCCTCCGTGAGGATTCGGGAGTGGGAGTCTGGGGGCCCCAGCCAAGGCTAGCTCCCTCGTGCCAGCTATGAACACAAAGGAGGCATAAAAAGAAAGTGTCTCCTCTTTACGAGTGGTTTTAAAGCACGAGTTGTCAGCCCTTCACTGTCTGAAGAGCTTAGTGAAGCGTGGGACACTTATGGGCCGACCTCCATCCCGGCCCTGGAGGGGCCGCCCAGGGCGGTCACAGAGCTCTATCAGTCCATCGGCAAGCAGGCAGCGAGGGGGAATCGTGTGCGAGGCACTCGGCCTTCCCACCCTTGGTGGGCTGCCGGGTGGCTGCTCTGTGGCTGCTCAGGGGACGTGCCCACCACACACAGGGGCCCGAGCTGGTGAGAGGAGCAGCCCTGGGGACGGCGAGAGAGCTCCCCGAGCCCCACAGCCGGCTGACCTGCGCTCGCTCTCCATGTTGATCGGGGAGGTGGCCTCAATATACGTTTAATATCACGAGTGTCACCTCTGGAAGGCAGACTGTTGAAGATCTGAGATCTTATGATCTTCTCCAAACAGTGCTAGGAGACTCTGGCTCTATTTTAGTTGTGCTTAAATAATATTTTTTATCATTTTCAAGAATAGCATGTAAATTACAGAAACATCTGGAGAGTACCGGAAAGCACAAAAATTTCCATGGCTGGGGTCTCTCGTTGCCAGCAGGGTGTACACTGTCAGGCACTCCAGACAGGTAGATGGATCAATAGATGGACAGAAGATACTGTTCTATTATCTTTCTGACTTAACTCCTGTTTTCACGTAACAGAACAACTTTCTATGTCAAATAATTACTTTTTGTTTAGCATTCCTTTAATGGTTGAATTGTATTCCGTTCCATGGGTTTGTTGCATTGGGTTATTCAATCCCCCATGTGGAGTATTTATGTTACCTCTGATCTTTGGTTGTTATAATCAATTCTGAAAGACACTTAATAGCCATATGTTTGTAGTTTCCACATTACTTCCCTTGGGATAAATTCTCAGAAGTGGGATTGCTGGATCAATGAGAATGTGCAGTGTAAGAATTGCTCCACGTGCCTGGCTGTGTTTGTCTTAGCAGGCTGGGCCCGGTCTACCACTTCACTTTAAGATGCAACATTTCTAATCATCAGGGAAATGCAAATCAAAACCACGATGAGATATCACTTAACTCCAGTGAGAATGGCCTTTATCAAAAAGTCCCCAAACAACAAATGCTGGTGTGGGTATGGAGAGAGAAGAATACCCTACACTGCTGGTGGGACTGCAAACTAGTTCAACCTCTGTGGAAAGCAATATGGAGATACCTCAAAGCGATACAAGTAGATCCATCATTTGATCCAGCAATTCCACTACTGGGCATCTACCCAAAAGATCAAAAGTCACTTTATGAAAAAGACACCTGCACTCGAATGTTTATAGCAGCACAATTCACAATTGCAAAGCTGTGGAAACAACCCAAGTGCCCATCAATTCATGAGTGGATTAATAAAATGTGGTATATGTATACCATGGAGTACTACTCAGCTTTAAGAAACAATGGTGATATAGCACCTCTTGTATATTCCTGGATAGAGCTGGAACCCATTCTACTAAGTGAAGTATCTCGAGAATAGAAAAACCAGCACCACATGTACTCACCAGCAAATTGGTATTAATGGATCAACACCTAAGTGGACATATAGGAGTAACATTTATCGGGTGTCGGGAGGGTGGGAGGGGGGAGGAGGGGATGGGTATATACAACCAAACGAGTAAGATGTGCAACGTTTGGGGGATGGACATGCTTGAAGCTCTTACTTGAAGGGGGAGGGGAGCATGGGCAATATAAGTAACCTTAACACTTGTATCCATAATATGCTAAAATAAAAATTTAAAAAAAGATGCTTGGATTTCCACCTGGCCTCTCAGCAGCTCTGGCGTCCAGGGGTGGCTACCTTCTGGCTCTCAACAGCCGGCTCAGCCCCGCTGGACTGCAGTAGTGGGACCTCAGCAGGCAGACGCTCCTTCATGAGTTGCTCTCACCTCGAAGCTGCCGCAAGAGAGAGGGTAAATCTTTATAGAGACCTCTGAACCCTAGAACTGACAGCTCTAGGTTAGAACCAGCTCTGAAAATCTCTTGGGGATGTGCTTGGGAAAAGGAGAAAGATAAAAGTCCCTCCTGAAACCATTGATTTGAATAAGAGAGTCAAACATTAACCATATTGTATTGCATATTGAAAATTAGCTAAGAGTAGATTTTAGGTGCTCTTACCGCATACACACACACAAAAGGTGATTGTGGAAGATGATCTATATGTTGCCTGTAGCAATGACTTCACTATGTATAAGTATGTCAAAGTATCATGCTATAGACCTTGAAACAAACAAATAAGTAAATAAATAAATGAGTCAAATGACTCTCAAACTAGCAGTGGTATTACATAAAGTATTACAACTCTTCTAATTTATTGAGCTGGGTGTGGTGGCTCATGCCTGTAATCTCTGTGCTTTGGGAGGCTGAGGCAGGATGATCACTTGAAGCTGGAATTTAAGATCAGTCTGGGCAACATAGCAAGACTCCATATTTATTTTAAAAATGGGGAAAAAATTGGCTGTCTGTAGCAGTATGTGCCCGTAGTCCCAACAACCTAGGAGGCTGAAATGGGGAGGATGGCTTGAACCCAAGGTTTTGTTTTGTTTTGTTTTGTTTTGACACAGAGTCTTGGTCTGTTGCCCAGGCTAGAGGGCCTTGGCATTAGCCTAGCTCACAGCAAACTCCTGGGCTCAAGCAATCCTTCTGCCTCAGCCTCCTGAGTAGCTGAGACTACAGGCATGTGCCACCATGCTTGGCTCATTTTTTCTGTGTCTTTTTAGTTGTCCAGCTAATTTCTTTCTATTTTTAGTATAGACAAGGTCTCACTCTTGCTCAGGCTGGTCTTGAACTCCTGACTTTGAGCCATCCTCCTGCCTCAGCCTCCCAGAGTGCTAGGATTATAGGTGTGAGCCACCACGCCTGGCAGAGCCCAAGGTTTTGAGGCTGTAGTGAGTTATGATCATACAAGTAAGTGCACTCCAGGCTGGGTGACAGAGAGACACACTATCTCAAAAAAAAAAAAAAAAAAAAAAAAAAAAGAATGATTGATTGGAGGCTAGTGTGCTTTATCAGTTCAATTGGCTGAAACATACATAGTGACGGGCAGCTGCACTTTGAATTAGTTGAGCCATTTTTGGTTTGTTTTTATTTTTCATTACAATCAATCTAAACTGTGTTTCCACTGACATTTCAGTTTAGAAGAGAACATGTGGACTTTGAAGTCAAACCATCTGCGCTGAAATCCTGGCTCTTACACTTGTTAGAAGTCTTCCTTGAACAAGAGACTTAACTTCTTTGTGTCTCAGTTTCCATATCTGTAAAATAGGAATAAGAATACATATTTCATTAGCTGTAGCAAGGGTTAAAAGAGAAAACAAAGATTGTGCCCCTGAGGGTCTAGCATATAGTAAATAGTTAGAAAACATTAATTCTCTTTTTTTCTTCTCTTATTTCAGCAGCAAATCTGCTGTGGTTTGTATATTATAAACTTGGAGTCCTTCCCAAGTGTTTCATTTACAGATTCAAGTTTATCGACTATCTTGTATTAGTGTGGGATCTTATTTCAGTTAAGTCTGCACTGTAATGGAATGTGATTACATTTAGAGCACTGTGAAATACTATACCATTACTACCAGGTTGAATAAAATTTTTCATATTCGGGAATATTAGAAAAGCAAACAGAGAAAGTAAATGACCTAAATGATAGAAATCCTATCAGCTCCCCTGTATAAAGAAAGATTAGCCTTGTTGTGCAGGTGTGTAGTATGCACCGAGCTCCAACTAGGGGGTTTGGATGGTACCACAGTGGTTTGCATCATTCTTTCCATTGCCTTTATAAATTAAATCAATTTGAAAGTATTACTCAACTTATGTTTGGTAAAGCCATAAACAGAGAGCAGCTGCCCCCCTTACACACCACGTGGAAGCTTAGAAATTTTCCTCCCTGTTCTTTGTTCGACATGCTGAGCAACCAGTCCTGGCCTCTCCTGGCCTCCTGGCCTTCATTCCCAGACTAGAGCTTAGGGTTCCTGCCATTTCTTTAGCTGTCTTTGTGTGTATTTCAAAATCATGTAGGAAAAAAAATCATGTACGAAGACCATTCATTGGGGAAAAATAGTCTCTTCAACTATTGGTGCTGGGATAACTGAATTTCCACATGTGAAAGAATTAACTTTAACCCCTACCTCACTCAAATACAAGAATTATCTAAAAAATGGTTCAACAACCTACATATAACAGCCATGGAGTATATCTTTATAACCTTGGATTTGACAATGGATTCTTAGATGTGACAGACACCAAAGCATGAGCAACAAATGAAAAAATTGATAAATTGGACTTCATCAAAGTTAAAAACATTCATGCATCAAGGGACATTATCAACAAAGTGAAAATATTACCTATGAGTGGGAGAAAATATTTACAAATCATATATGTGATAACCGCCTAGAATCCAGAATATATAAAGAACTCTCAGAACTTAACAAAAAGATAAACAATCTAATTTTTAAAACTAGGCAGAGGACCTGAATAGACATTTCCCCACAGAAGATTACAAATGGCCAACAAGCTCTTGAAGAGATGCTTAATATCAATAGTTATTAGGAAAATGCAAAGTGAAACCACAAAGAGTTGCTACTTCATACCCACTAGGATGACATTAATAAAAAATGGAAAATAACAAGTGTTGATGAGAACACACAACATTGCTGGTGAACATCTAAAGTAGTTTGGCCACTGTAGAAAACAGCTTGGTGGTTCCTCAAAAAGTTAAACATAGAATTACCATGAGACCCCACAATTCCATTCCTAGATATGTATTGGAAAAGAATTCAAAATAGATACAAAGGCCGGGTGCAGTGGCTCACGCCTGTAATCCTAGCAGTCTGGGAGGCCAAGGTGGGCAGATTGCTTGAGCTCAGGAGTTTGAGACCAGCCTGAGCAAGAGTGAGACCCCATTCCTACTAAGAATAGAAAGAAACTAGCTGGACAACTAAAAATATATGCAAAAAATTAGCTGGGCATGGTGGTGCATGCCTGTAGTCCCAGCTACTCAGGAGGTTGAGGCAGAAGGATCACTTGAACCGAGGAGATTGAGGTTGCTGTGAGCTAGGCTGATGCCACGGCACTCACTCTAGCCTGGGCAACAAAGTGAGATTCTGTCTCAAAAAAACAAAACAAAACAGGTACTCAAACAAGTACATGTATACACGTTTATAGCAGCACAATTCACAATAATCAAAAGGTGGAAACAGCCTAAAGGTTTATGAGCTGATGAACGGATAAACAAATTGTAGTCTGTACATACAATGGAGTATTGTAGATCCATAAAAAGGCACTGACACATTCTGCAATGTAGATGAACTTTAAAAACATTATGCTAGGCTGGGTGTGGTGGCTCACGCCTGTAATCCTAGCACCCTGGGAGGCCGAGGCAGGCAGATTGCTTGAGCTCAGGAGTTCGAGACCAGCCTGAGCAAGAGCGAGACCCCGTCTCTACTAAAAATGGAAAGAAATTACTTGGACAGCTAAAAATATATATAGAAAAAATTAGCCGGGCGTGGTGGTGCATGCCTGTAGCTCAGGAGGCTGAGGCAGAGGGATTGCTTGAGCCCAGGAGTTTGAGGTTGCTGTGAGCTAGGCTGACGCCATGGCACTGTAGCCTGGGCAACAAAGTGAGACTGTGTCTCAAAAAAAACCACATTATGTTAAGTGAAAAAACTGAAACAAAAAGTCATATATTGCATGATTCATTTACATGCAATATCCAGAATAGATGAATCCATAGACACAGACCACCTGGGTGGTTTCCAGGTGCTGGGGAGGGGAAGGGTAAAACAGAGAGAAATTTCTTCATGGGTTAGCAATTTTACTTTGGAGTGACGGAAATGTTTGGAAACCAGACAGAGTTGGTGGTTGTACGACATTATGAAATATACTAAACGCCACTGAATTTTTCACTGTAAAGAAATGGCTAATTTTATGACATGGAAATTTTACCTCAATACATTATTTTTTTAATAATCAGAAGACAAAGCCTTTCTTTAGCAAATAAGCAAACATACAGCAGGAGTAAAGAGGTGAACACGGTCTCCATGGGACACTAGTATTTCTCTTCATCAGAAAAATAGAGACGACAGTATTTCCTACATCACAGAGCTGGTAGGGGAACATATGAGTTAGTCTATGTAATGTGCTTAGAACAGGGCTGTGCACATAGTAAATGCTTCATACATGTTATCTATCATTATTATTAATTCTTGCCCAAGGAACACTAGAAAACTCTTTCCAAAAGTTCTAAAGCAACCACTTCCTCCTTCGATTATAAACATCAACAACCCTTCATTTGAAAAAATAAAGATGGGAGAGAACTAACCCAAGTATGACTAGCATCACTGGAATCTACTGTCTGTCAGATACTTTGCAAATACTACCACACTTAACCTTCTACCTTCTGGGTGAGTATACAGTCCCCATTTTTCAGCTGGGGAAACTGAGGCTCACAGGGATTAAATAATTTGACAAATACCTCACTGATAGTCAGTTGCAGATCCAGAATTCAAACTCAGGTCTGGCTTTTACCAAAAGTCATGAACTTCCCATGCCATCCACGGCACAGTTTTCTCTGCCCAAAGTAACTCTCTGGGGCAAGCCTGTCAGCGATGGGCAAGGGGGAGAGGTGAAGGTAGAAGGAAGAAATGCAGGACAAAGCGAAAGCCCTGCTGGGGTAAAAACTCTGCTGACTGGCATTCCTAACATCACTGGCTTCCTAATTGGCCTCAGCCACATCCTTTATTCCTTTCATGATACATTAATCCCAAGTACCAGGCTGGGACCAACCTGATGTCGTCTCGTCTCGCTACATTAACCCACTGATTTGAAAGGAGTTCTAAAATATTGGCCAGGACAAATGCACAGGAAATCTGAGCCCTCGCTCTGTCCTCTACTTCCATCTCACTCCTAACCCACACCCACTGCATTTCTTGGCACTGGAAGAGAAGACTCTACTCACGCTGGGTGTGAAGGGTTCAAGACAGGTTGTCTGCTTGGCTGACCCCACATAGGAGGATGCCTTGTCCCTGCCTAGTGGGATCCAGAGTTACCTGTGTAATCAGCAAGCTAAAGCTGGTAGGGCAAGAAAGAAGTGACCTCAGCTAATGAGCATATGCTGTGGCTGCTTAGGGCCAAGGCCACCCAAGGGATGAGAGGGAGACAGTTCTCCCTTGCTAGAGGGTTGAGCTGGGGGGTGGGAGAAAATAGACACATCTTTTGGTGCTGAAATGTACCAGCCTATTAGCCAGCCTGTGTCTAGTTGGGATTGATGGCAGATCCCCTTCCCTGGACAGTGTCCATGGGGACAATGCCCTAGAATGCCTAGGACATTGATACTCCTCTCCTCCCCAATCAGCATAAGCCCTGCTGCCCCTCAGGTGGTGTTACTGTAACCCTACGCCTCCTCTGGGCAATCCCTGTTCCTCCTACTCCTTGGGTCTCAGGGTCCTTTGGTGGCTGCATTAGGGCTTGCTTGCTTTTTCCCACAGCTGGGAAGTCTGGCTTTCTGTTTAAAGGACATTCACTTAGAGGAAAACCAAGCAGGTTTTTATCCCACCTTTGAAACTAGGAAGTTAGCTTCCGATCAGGTAAAGATGATCCCCTGACATGGCACCCGCTTTCCAGAATGCACCAGAGCTGAGAGTAGGATGAGGCAAGAGAGGCACCCAGGGCACGAAATTTAACAGAGCACTTTGCTGTGGGTTAGACATGGTTTGTCCCGTGAAAAACTCATGTTGAAATTTGATTGTCCTTGTGGCAGTGTTGGGAGGTGAGGCATTTCTCGAGGAAATGGGTTCAGCTGCCTTTTCTCTCTCACCCGTGTGCCCTCTCTCCCATTCTGCTTCTCCACCATGCCGTGAAGGAGCACGAGCTTCATCAGGTGGAGCTGCCCTCTCCTGGGCCTCCCAGCCTCCAGAACCATGGCTAAATAAACCTCTTTCCGTTATAAATCACCCAGTCTAGGTATCACAACACAAAACAGACGAAGACCACTTGCAAGCCCTGAGAATGAATGTTTCCTTAAATGTTGTGCTGCAGGTGCCTCCTTTGCCGCCCACCCCCCCAGCCCCCAGCGTCAACCCTGTTGATCCTTAGCCATGTGGGCTCAGAAATCTGCCATTGTCAGCTAAGTACACAGAGAGCAGATATGGCAGACTCCCATCCACCCAATCTGGGAGGCTGGTGACTAACACCAGAAGGCTGGTTTGTTCCTTAATAGAGAGATGTGGACTGTCATAGCAGTTAAATTCTGACCAGCGCCATGAGCATTCCCCACCCCCTCATAATAAGCTCCATGGGCAGCCAGATCGTAATCAGAGAGTGGTGAGATGAATCTTTGTCCCAGTGAGTTAGGGGATTTGGATAATTGATCTCCACCATACTAATTTCACAATCAGCAGGCCAGATCCTCAGGCCAGGCTTCCCTCTCTCCTGCCAAAGCTAATCTGTGGCTGGTCAGCTCCACTTCTGATAAGCACAGACTCACTTTGGACGTGGTAACTCTTTCCATTGGTTTTACCTCAAAGTCTCTTGGGCTGGAAGTCATTCTGTCTCTTTTCAGAGGCTGCATGTCTCTGCTTCAATTGCATTTTGTATTTATCTAGAAACTTATCCTTCTCAAACAGCTATCATATTTCATTACTTCCAATGCCCTGAGAGGGGACCTCATGCTGACAGGCTTCCTGTATCTATGTGGTCCTTGGCAGACAGGATGGCAGCAATGAAGGCCTTGGCCATCATGCCAAGGGGTTTGGCCTTTAACTCAGTAGAAACATGGCACTATTAGAGACTTGTAAGCAAGAAAATGGCATGGTCATATTTGCATTTTAGAAAAAAAACACACTGTCAGCAGCTCAGGGGAAGGATTAACGGATGGAGGAGGTGGTGATTGTACAATCTGTCTGCAAGTTTATTGATGCTTCCCCCTTCAAGAGGTGGAATCTGATTTCTTCCATCTGGCTGCCACGCTCTGAGAAAGTCCGGACCACATGGAGAGATCACATCCAAGTGTCTGGGTGACAGCCCCAGCTAAGGCCCCAGCCAACAGTCAGAATCAACCACCAAAAAAGAGAGTAAGCAAGCCTTTGAGATGTCCCTTGTCCAGCCAGCAACTGATAGCAATTGCTTGAGAGACACTAGATGAGAGCACCTAACTGAGTACAGTTGTTACAGGTTGAATTGTGTCCCCTCACAAAAGGTATGCTAAAGTATTAATCCCTGGGACCTCAGAATGTAACTTTATTTGGAAACGGGGTCTTTATAGAGGTAATCGAGTTAAAATGAGGCCTTTACAGTGGGCCCTAATTCAATATGACTGGTGTCCATGTCAAAAGGAGAAAGGTGGACAAAGAGACTGGCCTGCACAGAGGGAAGACAAAGTAAATGCACGCAGGGAGAATGCCTTGTGAAGACACGTTGGATCGGTGCATCCACAAGCTAAGGAACATCAAAGATTGTCATTCAACCACCAGAAGCTAGGAAGAGGCAAGGAAGGATTGCCCAAAGTACTTAGGGTGACACCTTGATTTCAGACTTTTAGCTTCCAGGACTAGGAGACAATACATTTCTGTAGTTTTAAGCCAACCAGTGTGTAGGATTTTGTTACGGCAGCCCCAACAAACTAATATACCAGTCAACCCCTAGAATCGTGAAATAATAATAATAATAAAAGATTATTGTTGTGCGTCACTAAGTTTGAGGTAGTTTGTTACACAACTGTAGAAAACCGGAACAGATTTTGATAAAGTCAAAGGAAGTATAACACGTGGCATTGGCATTGGAACGGGGCAGCAGGCAGACACTGGAAGAACCTTAAGACTATTAGTGGGAGCGTAAAGGACTTCTGTCAGTAAGGGCTTAAAGGCAAGTAAGAAAAGTGTTGTTAGAAGCTGGAGGAGAGGGGCCTTTGTTATGTTGCAGTGGAATGTTTAGCAACACTGTTATATGTAGTAACTTGGAAAACAGATAATGTATGTAATAATGATTTAGCCAAGAACATTTCCAGCAATGTGGAATGTGCTACTTTGTCTCTTCTAGAATAAAATGAGAGAGGAGAGAGAAGAGCTAAATAGTGAATTGTTAATAATATATCTGGGTTGGAAAATGAAACTGTTTCTTATTCCCAGCCTCCCCAGATAGCAACCAATTCTCAAATTAAGACATGATTCTGACAAAGATCAGTCCAGAGCCCTGCCAAGAAAACATGATCCAATGTTTTGCATTAGATTGACTTTTGCTGTGTTGCAAAGTCAAGGATGTGGCTGTAAAACCTTTTATTAAGACCTCAGGAAGATTTAAGGAGATGCTTCATATATCATTTCAAATACATATAAGTCTCTCTAAGGATTTTAAAGGCATTCCCTTCAGATCCAGTCTATTAAACAATCAAGCTTCTAAGAATCTTAGGGAAATTATCCCTCAGTAGACTTACAGGGAACTCAGGAGAGAGAAAAGCTAATATTTATGAGATTTATGTGAATGGTTTCATCTTACTGAGTGGGCTGCAATAAGATTAATAAGAAATCCATTAAGTTTTTAAGAGAACTGTATTGGCAGAAACATTGCCATCTTGAAAAGGGCAGAGGCAGTACAAAATAAAAATAGAAATATGGGCCCTCAAATTTCTCCAGGGGGGAAACATACTCAGTTACAAAAATGGGCTATGTTTTATATAAAAGGAAAACTAATTCTGAAAACAGAAACATGAGTTCAGAGAGTGAAGCCAAGACCTGTGGAGAATTATTCCCAAGCAGGAGGACTGCACCCTACTCAACAAACTGGCGATGTGTAACCAGCTGAATTTGAGTTGCTATTGATCCATGACAATGTGTGCTTCCCATTTCCCCCCATTTTGAATGGGAGGGTTTATTAATTTATGCTTTTCTCATCATTGCATGGTGAGTGTGTAAAGGCAGATAACTTGTTTCCTTAGCTCACAGGACTTCAGGTTGAGAGGAATAGTATTCAAGGAGCTGTATCCAAGAAATCACACTGAAGGAGCTTCAGCCACACCCAGAGCTGATTTAGTTGATGAGATCCTGGACTATCAGCCTGAGCCTGATGCTGAGACTTACGGAGGTCTTGAAAGGATGTGCGTGTATTTTGCATGTGGGAGGAATGTAAATAATAATAATTTATGACTGGAAGGTGAACTTTGTTGGTTTTAAAACACATTTGAAAATTTGTTGACACTCTTGCATCAAGAGGTAGAGGCTACTTCCCCTGCTGTTGAATAAAGGATGGCTTTAGTGATTCATTACTAATGAACAGAAGGTAACAGAAGTGACATTATGTGACTTCTGAGGCTAGTTCACAAAACATGATACAGCTTCCATCTGACTCTCTTTCTTAGGATAATTTCTTTATTTTATTTTATTTTTTATTTTTTTTAGAGATGGGGCCTTGCTGTGTTGCCCAGTCTGATCTTGAACTCCTGGCCTCAAGTGCTCCTCCCACCTCCCAAGGAGACAGTTTCTATTGAAACCCAGGCCCCATGCAGTGAAGAAGAGGAGGCCATAAGGTGAGGCCACATGCAGGTGTTCTGAATAATATTCTCGGCTAAGGTCCCACCCAGCCAGTCAGCAGCCAACATCAACTACAAGACATGTGATTAACTAAGACTTTGAACTGACTCCAGTCTCAGCCACCATCTGACTGCAACTGCTTGAGAGAATAACCAAACTGAGCCCAGTCAACTCCCAGGACCCTGAGAAATAGAAATAATAATGATAAATGGTCATTGCTGTTTTAAGCCTCTAGGTTTCGGGATTTTTAGGCAGCTATAATTGACAGAATGGGAAGTGGTGTTGGGGTTATATAATAATATTAACACGAGGTCTTTACTGAACTTCTACTATGTGCCATACAATATGGTAAGTGCTTTAACTCTGTCTTTCACGTAATCCCCACAATAACCTTATAAGATAGATAGTTTTATGTACCATCCCTATTTTTGAGAGGAAGGAGATGAGACTTAGTGAGGTTAAAGGATTTGCATAGGGTCCTTCAGCCACTAGGGATCCTTAGCTGCCCAGTCTAGGAATCCAGATATAACCAGCAGTGAGACTGGTTTGTAGACCATTACAAAGCATTGAGGCCAGAGAGACCAAAAGGGTATGAACTGCAGGGGTGGCAGTGCAGAGGAGGGCAAGATCCAGTTGGTGTTGGAAGTGGAAATCGACAGGACTGCAGCCCCTGGTTGTGGGGGGCGGGGCAGGGAAAGGAGCTGAGGAAGCCCCCACGTTTATGGCTTTCACCACTGTCCACTGTAACAGCCACGGCTCTTTGAGATAGGAGAAGCTGATATCAGAAACTTAGTGCTTATTTCTCCTGAAATAAATTAATATTAATAGTTCCATAAGGACGGATTAATTTGGAAGCCCCAGTTAAAGAACAAGGGTGCAAAACATGAAGAACACAAGCACCAGAAGCATGTGCAATAGAAAGAGAGAGAGGTATTTTTACAAATTTGTGAGGTTATAAACCTTGGTACCTTCAGCCTTGTGAACATCATCCTGAGCCACTCTAAATAATTGTCATGAGATCTTCTTGGGCTGTAAATTGGAACACATGACTTCCAGGCCTACGACTACCGTGTTTCACTATTTTCTGTCATGATCAAGTCCAAACTCCTCAGAAAGCACACACGCCCTTCTTTATCTCAGCTCACCTATGGCCCCAGGCTCGTCTCTCACCCGTGTCCCTCTGGCGTAGCCCTGCAAGCATACCCCTGCATGTTCTAAGGCCTTGCCCTGCCTCACCTCCAGACCTTTGCTCCTTTTTCTTAAAATGCACCTCCCTTCTCACTCCATCCCACCACTTGCCTCCTGTCCTCCTGTCCTCAACCCTTTCCACCTGTCAAGTGACAATTCAGGCTCCGGGGCCATGCTCAGATATGACCCCTGGGAAGCCTTTCTTCCCTCCCTTCCTCCCTCCTTCTGTGTGTTGGGGCCTCTCACCTACTCTGTGCTTCTCAGAACTAACAAAGTTGTGTGTATTTAAGCCTTACCAACACCAAGCAATGTGCTAGGTGCTTTAATTAGGGATCTCAGTGTTTATACCCTTGGGGACACGTGAGATATTTCTTAAAATTCTAATAGCTGTGCATTTGCTTTACTGTTATTTGGGGTTTTTTTGTGGGGGGCTGGGGATCTAGGTCCATGACCTTGGGCTGTGTGTGTGTGTGTGTGTGTGTAAGTTTATAGATTACAAGTGTCATTTTGTTACATTGATACACTGCATAGTGGTGAAGTCGTAGCTTCTAGTGTATCCATCACTGGGTGGACCCATTAAGTAATTCTCATCATCCACCCCTCCCCTCCCACCCCTCTGGGTCTACATTGTCCATCATTCCACACTCTACTTCCATGTGTGCATATTATTTAGCTCCCACTTCTAAGTGAGAACGTGCGGTATTTGTCTTTCTCCGCTTTACTATTGATTAGGGAAAAAAATAGGACTTGCACATCGACTTCACGATTAACAAGTACTGTTGCTTAGGATAAAGCAAAAGTAGGTGGCAATGCTAATAAACTAATTTCAGAGGTTGCAGGGAGATAGAGAAACCTTTTAAAGGAGAGATGCCAATACCTGAGGTTTGGGGAGATCTCATTTAATCCTTACGCCAACCCTGTGAAACAGATACCTTGTTCACATTCCCAAGGTAGAAATCTGAGGGTCACAAAGGTGAAATAATGTGCATAAATTCACAGAGCTCTGAAGTGGAGGGTAGAGACAGGATTTGCCCTCAGATTGGGCTGATTCCTGCAGACCCTCCTAGCAAAACTCACACCCTGGGCGCCATTTCTCCTTCATTCTTCCTAGACAGTTGGAGGTTCTGGAAGTAGGAATGTGCCTTAATTGCCAGAGTATCCCATGCCCAGTGGGATGCCTTGTGCCTAGTGCATTTGCCTAAGGTTCTGTGGAAAGAATGAATCACTGCAGAGGGCATGGACCGCAATTGTCTGAGCACAATTTACAAAGCACTTTCATAAGCATTTTCATTTCGTTCTTCCAACAGCCTTCTGAAGAAGGTATTCTTAGTCCCTTTCCCCATTTCACAGGAGACAGCACTGAGAATGAGTCTTTCCTTGGTGCTAAGAGAGAAGCAGAGTGGGATCAAACTCACCAGCATGGCCACAAAGGCCCCAGAGACCTTGGGGGCTGCGGCAGGAGGGCGGGAGATGGAGGGGGAAGGTCCAGGAATGATCTGCAGACCTGGAGGCAGATAACCTTTAACCTCTAGCACCCTTTCCCTTTCTATTAATAGGTTCTGAGCTCAGCAGCCCTAAGTCACAGGAACTAAGATAGAAACAAGCCCCTGATTACTGAGATAAGATATAAGAATTGTTGAGCAAAAGGAGACACCTGGGTAAAATCCAATTTACCAATTGACACACTTCCAGGCAGTCATTCAAGTTTTTCTAAGCGTTATTATATTTTCTTGCTAATGACAAAGTAATACAAGGTCACAGTGAAAAAACTGAGAGGAAGGTAGAAAAATATAAATACAAAAATAGAAATAACCTATAACCTCACCACCCAGAAATGGCTGTTAATATTTTGGTGTCATATAGAAAAAAAAGAGAAGGTAGAAGAGAGAGAAGAAGAGGAAGATAAGAAAGTAGAAAGAGGAAAAGAAAGAAGAGGAAGAAGAGGAAGGAAAGGGGGGTGAGAGAGAGGGAGAAAGAGAAGGCCTGGCAAGCTGTGTTATAAAAAAAAAATAGGTCTTAATTTTCATCTTTTGCTGGGGCAGAGTTTTTATAAATATGGTTTGAAGATTACCTGCAACAGAATCACCTGGGGCATTTTCTAAAAATGGTCCTCAACCTACTGAATTAGTCTCTGGGGTGGGGCCTGGGGTTCTGCATTTTAACAGGTTCTGCCAAGTTGAGAATGCCACTGGGACAGGTGGCCCACAGAAGTCATCCTGGGGGTAGTGGGTGGCTTTTTGCAGAGGAAAAAAAAAAACTATTAAGTTTAGTAAGGATGGAATGTCAGATTTTTTTAAGGACTAAGTTTGACAGTTGATATCTCTGACACTTCACTTTGAAGCTTCTTGGGTTTTTTTTTTGTTTTCTTTTTTGCATTCTTTATTTCTCGTTCTTTCAAACGCATGTTTTGGGTTGTGATTATCTTTCAAAAATTTTTAGAGCAACTTTTGTGAAACCATGGATAAGTCAAAAATTCGTGTTACTTTTTAATATGAGTTCGATTGTGGAACGAATGCAGCACAGACAGCTCTAAATACCAATGAAATGTTTGGGAAGGATGTGGCCAATGAATGAACACATAGTACGTTGATGGTTTGAGAAGTTCTATTCTGGTGATTTTAATCTTGAAAATGAGCCATGTGGGTTACCTGAGACCAAAGTGGACAATGATGAACTGAAAGCTGTAGTGGAAGCGAATTGATCTCAGCCTACTCATGAATTAGCAGCAAGGTTTGATATTACTATCCCAACAACATTGGACCATTTGAAACAAATGGGCAAGGTAAAGAAGCTGGATAGATGGGTACCACATGAATTAAACGAGCATCAGAAGAGAAATCATCTCAAAACTTGCCTTTCTTTGCTGTCACAACATAAAGGCAAACCATTTGTACACCATATTGTTATTCGTGATGAAAAATGGATTCTTTTTGACAGTTGCAAGCATTCAGCATAATGGTTGGATAAAGACAAAATGCTGAAACAGTTCAAAACTGAATATTCATCAAAAAAAAAAGCTAATGGTGTCTGTCTGGTGGTCTAGCACTGATATTATCCACCACAGCTTCATGAAACCTGGTAAATTAATTACAGCGGATGTCTACAGCAACCAATTGGATGAAATGATGAGGATACTTGTGATTAAGCAGCTGAGGCTGTTCACTAGAGACAGGCCAATCCTCTTGCAAGACAATGCTTGATCACATGTCACACAAACAACGCTGCTCAAACTATAGAGGCTGGACTTGGGAACTGTCATCCACTGTATTCACCACATCTTGCACCAACTGACTATCACTTCTTCCAGTCTTGGACCACTTCTTGCAAGGAAAAACATTCAGTTCTCAACAAGCTGTGGAAAACACCTTTTGTAATTTCATTGCTACTCGCTCTCCAGTCTTCTTCACTGCTGGCGTAAACAAGCTACCGTTAAGATGGCAAAACTGTGTCGATAGTGTAGGCCGGGTGCAGTGGCTCACGCCTGTAATCCTAGCACTCTGGGAGGACAAGGCGGGCGGATTGCTTGAGCCCAGGAGTTTGAGACCAGCCTGAGCAAGAGTGGGATCCTATTTCTAATAAAAATAGAAAAAATTAGCCAGGGGCGATGGCGTGTGCCTGTAGTCCTAGCTACTCAGGAGACTGAGGCAGGAATTTGAGGTTGCTGTGAGCTAGGCTGATGCCACAGCACTGTAGCCCGGGAGACAGAGTAAGATTCTGTCTCAAAAGGAAAGAGAGAGAGAGAGAGAGAGACACAGAGAGAGAGAGAGAGAGAGAGAGAGAGAGAATATAGCTATACGCTAAGTTGTACCTAGAAAACTGAAAGTAAAAAAAAAAATGTTGGCCAGAAAAGATTCATTCTTGCCTTTAGCCAAGATCACACACTCATTGGGAAGAGTTGGGCCATGAGAAGCCTAGGGTCCCAGGAGGCCACCGTGCATGGTATCTGGGATTGAGGACTTTAACCATTTTGAAAAACTGATCACACAGCAAGCTTGTCTGCTGGTCTTTTACAACCATCTGATTACCAGCATGCTTCAGGTTGACTTACTGAGGAATTTGAACTTCAATGTTCTGAGAAGAGATGATTCAGCTCTGGATGAATAGAGACATATTTCAGGAAGTTGGATTTCCTAAAAAAAACCCAGGACTTCTTAGGAGAGAGGGATGTGTACCACAGTTCTAGGTCAATTTCCTTCCCTACTTCCCTGTCTCCTGACACTGCAAACTTATCACATTTTCTATTCTGACTCTAAGGATTATTTTTTCCTTACTGTTGCTGTTTATCTTTTTCTGATCACAAAATTTATGCTTGTGCTAAATTAAGTGTAGGAAAGTCTAAAAACAAGTTGCTTGTTGTCTACACATTTTTAAAAATTTAGTAAAGATTATATTATACATACAATCTTGATTTCTTCTTTTTATACATTTCTTTCTAGATTTATTCTTGAAGAGTTTGTAGTTTTGTTGGTATTGTCAATGAGATATTTCTTTGCATTATTACTTAGAAGTGGCTAAAACTTCTGGAATCATGGTAAATAATTGTGGTGATAATCTAAAGCTTTGTCTTGATCCTGATTTTAATCTAAAGCAACACCTTGGTGTTTCACTTTTAAATATGATGTTGATTCTTATTGATACCAGTTAAAATGTTAAATGTTGAGATAGATTTTTTTCATCACGGAAAGAATCTTTTTGAAAAAAATTTTACTGTTTAGAAATAAATCAGGCCAGGCACGGTGGTTCACGCCTGTAGTCCTAGCACTCTGGGAGGCTAAGGCGGGTGGATTGCTTGAGGTCAGAAGTTCGAAACCAGCTTGAGCAAGAGCCAGACCAGTCTCTACTATAAATAGAAAGAAATTAATCGGCCAACTAATATATATAGAACATATTAGCTGGGCATGGTGGTGCATGCCTGTAGTCCCAGTTGCTTGGGAGGCTGAGGCAGCAGGATTGCTTGAGCCCAGGAGTCTGAGGTTGCTGTGAGCTAGGCTGACGCCACGGCACTCACTCTAGCCTGGGCAACAAAGTGAGACTGTGTGTC
>VSMD01125814.1:0-52137 GCA_008750895.1 Mirza zaza | reverse complement strand
CCCCCCCCCCCCCAGTCTGCTTAAGACAAGACAGACAGGACAGATGGGACAGACGGCGGACTTCAAAGCTCAATGCACCAGGGAACCAGCGCTGCCCTCACAGCAGCCATATACTCAAGCTTAAATTTAAACATTCTGCACATGCTTGAGGTTTGGATTCCATCCTGGAGCAGCCGGCAGCAGAAGCTAACCACCCGGAGTCCCAGCAGACCACAGACGACTTCTGCAGCTGAAAACCACCCACTGCTGCGCTAATGGGACCTTAGGGCCAGGCCAGAGAGAGCAACCCCTTTCACCACCTAACTGCTCTTCCCTTAGCTGTCAGAGGGTCTTTTCATTCCACTTAGTTGTGTGTGTAAAAATGAGTGTTGCACCCCTGAGGAGGGCAGTGGTAAAAAAGCAAATTTAAAAATTAACCTTTCGAGAAAAGTGATCAGTACGACGAGAAAAGCCTGTTTCAAAAACCAAAGGCTTTGTTAAGGGCTTTGTGTCCACGGTGGTCATACAAGGGAGTGACCCTCCCCCCATCAGGCCACACCCCTTTCAGATGTCGCGACAGGCCGTGGCCCCGCCTCCTGGGGCATGTGTCAATCACGATGGGCCCACTGGCAGTCTGAGCCAGGTGCGGATTCCCACTGGCAGTCTGAGCCAGGTGCGGATTCCAGGGACGTTCTGTAACCTTCCCAGTGAACTTACAGTCTAATGGAGAACAGAGATACCTGAATTACAGATGACCATGCTGTGTGGCATGTGCTACAGGAGAAAGAACCACAATTAAGTGACTTCCTAAGGTTCTCTATCAAATCAATAGTCTCACCAAAGCTGGGGAAAGCAAACTCTCTGATCTAACATATTCTAACACACCTTTGTCTGAAGTGTCCACATCACATTGGTTGTCAGCGCCTCTCTGCTAGGGACATAGTGAAGTGAATGTAGCAAGAAGCCAAGATGAAAAGACGTTGACTGCAGCTAAAAAAAAATGTCAAGAGAGGAAGTCCGAGACCTGTTGTGAGGTAGTAACACTGAGGAAGATGGCACCTGAAATAGGGAGTTAGCTTTGGGCTAGGTCATGCTGGGCTGGACTGTAAAGGCCCTTGTGTATCTGATAGAGGAAAGTTTGGGGGCTGGGAGTTGGTTTTGCTCTTATATATTTGTTTTTACTTCAGGTGAGGAGATTTGAATTAAAAGATCAGTTGTTAAACATTTCATTAATTCATGCAAATTTCTTGTCTTATTTTTTTTTATTTTTCCTTTTTACCTCCAAACCCTAATTATATTCCCCACCCAAAAGCACATAATCTGATATGTTTAATATATCTTTAGCTATATTACGTTCTCACAAGAAGTATATTATGTGTGTGTTTACAGAAATGGTAATGTTTTATATGACTTTTTCTGTTTCTTGTGTTTTTCCCCTTACCACTAGGTTTTAAAGATTTGTAAATGTTGCTATATACTTCTGCGTGGTTGTTTCTTACTGCTATTTAGTATACAACAGTGCACATCAGCCACATTTTACTAACACCTTTCTCTAGTAATAAGCACCTAAGCTGCCTCCAACATCCAGCTACCCTAAGCAATCCCATGATGAACGTCCTTATGGACTTGTGGGAGAATTTCCTTGGAATAAATATTTATTCTAGAGTTTTTCACAGATCATAGGGCATGTACATGCTTAATCTCAACGAAGCCAGATTGCTTTCCTAAATGGTGGTCCCAACTCCAGTTGACTCTCCCTCCAACAGGGTCCAAGAGTTCCATCTTCCACATTCTCAGCTGCAATGACTATTATCTCCTTTCTCATACTGGTCACTCTTAGATAGAAGCTTAAATAAGATGCAGTCAGTAGGAGGTCTGTAAGGCTCTTCACGTCATGAGAGCTATGAGAAAGGGGATACTTTAGAAGAATTATGTGGAAATCAATCATCAGACTTCCAAAACCAAAAGACGAAGCACGTGTGTATTCTCTGGGAATTTTGTGAGATAGTCAGCATTACAAATGGAAAATATTTTCTGCATATACTTTTGCACAAATATCCCATTCAATCTTTGCTCCCACCCCCCATGTTTGTTTACTTCCCACTGACTTGGCCTGAAGCATTATTTGACTTGGCCATGGCCAGTTTTCACCATGGCCTGGTAATGGTAGGCAGGGAAGGGAGGTGGAGCTGCAAGACCAGAGTGTCCTGCTGAGCAGAAGCCTGGCCTCACTAGATGAGCTGTGTCTTCCTGCCCATCTCCATCTGCCATTCTGACGGTTGGGTAGAATATTAAAGTGAAAATAAGTAATAACAATGAGTATTTGTAGAGTATGATGGATGCTTAGCGCTCAAAGTGTGTTCCTCAGAGTAGCAGCTTAGATATGACCTGGGGTGCTGCTTGGTAGAAGTGCGGAATCTTGCGGCCAGCCCAGAACTACTAAATCAGAATCTGCTTTGAATAAGATCCCTAAGGGATTCCATGCACATTAGAGTTTGAGAAACACTGCTTCAGTCTCTGCCAAACATTTTCACATGGATTGCCTTGTTTAAAATCTTCTCAAGACTCCTGATTTCCTTGGGTATAGTTATGTAAATCCCATGTTATAGCTAAGAAAACTGAGGCTGAGCAAGTTAGCTTAACAGTACCCAGAAGAGTCCCATGAAAACAGATTTTATTTTATTATTTTTTTGAGACAGAGTCTCATTCTGTTGCCTGGGCTAGAGTGCCGTGGCATCAGCCTAGCTCACAGCAATCTCAAACTCCTGGGCTCAAGCAATCCTCCTGCCTCAGTCTCCCAAGTAGCTGTGACTACAGGCATGCGCCACCATGCCCTGCTAATTTTTTCTATATATTTTAGTTGGCCAATCAATTTCTTTCTATTTTTTAGTAGAGATGGGGTCTCGCTCTTGCTCAGGCTGGTTTAGAACTCCTGAGCTCAAACGATCTGCCCACCTCAGCCTCCCAGAGTGCTAGGATTACAGGCGTGAGCCACCGTGCCCAGCCTCAGGCTGGTTTCAAACTCCTAACCTTGAGCGATCCTCCCTTCTCAGCCTCCCAGAGTGCTAGGATTACAGGCGTGAGCCACCACGCCCAGCCTGAAAACAGATTTTCAAACTCTCAATGTCATCTTTTGTTTATACCCATTCCCCCCCATGCCTCATTTTTCCTTACTGCAAAGTCCCATGGGATGCTGGGCCTCTCAGTCTTGTGGTCCTCAGGGATGGAAATTGCCTGCTTGAGACCAAGAAACACTCACTGCTCTTCAACCTATTTCCCTAGCCTCTAACCAAACCTTAGCATTTTCTTCACCGTAACTATAGAAAACAAACCACAGTAGGATGGGCAGGGCCTGTGACTTTGTCACTAATAAAAGAAATTGCATTACACCCGTTACATGCCTCAAAATCTCATTTATGCTCATTATAACTTCAATATTACTTCAGTTATTTGACCCACACTGGCCCTTGTTATTAAATATATTAATAAAGGAGCACTATAGTGGCAAATTACCATTTTATTTTTTGACATTTTGATAACTTTTATCAGTATAATGACTTCCTTTGTAATCTTATGAATTTCTTTTTTTTTTTTTTTTGAGACAGGGTCTCACTCTGTCACTCTGGCTGGAGTGCAATGGCACAATCACAGCTCACTGCAACCTTAAACTCCTGAGCTCAAGCAATATTGCCTCTTGTCTCAGTCTCCCAAGTAACTAGGACTGCAGGTACACACCACCACACCTGGCTATATTTTTCTTATTTTTTTATAGAGATGGGGTCTTACTATGTTTCCCAGGCTGGTCTCAGACTCCTGACCTGACAGAGCAAGACCCTCTTAAAAACAAAAAAGAAAGCAAGCTGTAAGGGCTCTACCATTATAATTATTGACGTGCAGAGAGATGCTTATGATAGATTAAGAGAAAGAAAAGGGCAGGTTACAAAACAGCATAGTTTATAAAGAAAAAGAAGTGAGAAAGCACAAAAAGAGTCTGAAAATATATACATCAAAATGTTAACAGAGGTTAATTCTGGGAAATGGGACTACAAGGGATTTTCATCTTTTTTATTCCTTTTCATATTTTTTTGGATCAGCATGTTTTACCCTTGTTAAAATAAAATAAAGCAATATAGCTATTTTCATTTTGCAAAAATCAAAATGCTAGGCCAGGCATGGTGGCTCATGCCTGTAATCCTAGCACTCTGGGAGGCCAAGGTAGGAGGATTGCTCAAGGTCAGGAGTTTGAGACCAGCCTGAGCAACAGTGAGAGCCCATCTCTACTAAAAATAGAAAGAAATTAGCTGGCCAACTAAAAATATATAGAAAACATTAGCTGGGCATGGTGATGCATGCCTATAATCCCAGCTAGTCGGGAGACTGAGCCAGGAGGATCACTTGAGCTCAGGAGTTTGAGGTTGCTGTGAGCTAGGCTGATGCCACAGCACTCTAGCCCAGGCAACAGAAAGAGACTCTGTCTAAAAAAAAAAAAAAATTCAAAATGCTAACTATATTTACTGATACTTGGGACCCTGCAGAACCACTGAGCCACTTAAATGGCTTCTCACCTATTGGGGAGTTAAAAAGAGCAAATGGAAAGTGGAGAAATTTAATCTTTTTACCAAAAAAAAAAAAATCCCTAATGAAAAGTGTTATACCATGGACTTTATATAGTGGATCAAGTTAGGACCTTCATATTCTTAGTGAGCCAAGCAACAACTAGTGCATAGCAGGCGCCAGATCAAGATGAACTCCCTTTCTTCCTAATACACATTTAATTCCATCTCAGAACACTCAGGAGAGTGCTTATTGGTGGTATGGGATATTTTTCTTCTAGATCTCCATACTTCCCATTTCTCTATGTTAAAAAAATGTATTTCTTACTCTCTCCAATTTTTCTTCCTTTTCTACTTTATCAATTTTTCTAGTTCTCCTTCCTGGGGCTTTCTCCCAGGTGTTTAAAATTCTTGAAAAAAAAACCAAAAAACAACAACACTTATAGAGTATTTTGAAAACTGTAGCTGTCAGTCCAGAGCTGAAACAAGCACACACCTGATGTTTCAGTAATCTCTTGCAGTGTAGTAAACCACCCCAAAACCCAGGGCCACACCTGCAGACAGAAGCAGGGATAGCGGTGGGTGGTGGTGGGGAGGCAGGAACTGCAGCCTGGGCTGCTCTTCTATTTATTTTTCATGATTCCGTGGGTCAGGGCTCGGCAGGATGGCTCATCTCTGCTCCATGTGGTCTCAGCTGGGTGCACGTGATGGGCTGGAGAGGGTCCTAGGTAGCCCTGCTGTGTCTGGAGTGTTGGCTCTGGCTGTTGGTTTGGGGTGCCTCGGTCTTCTCCACATGGCCATTCTCCTTCCAAAATGTTCTCTCATCATTCAGTAGTTTAGCCTGACTTCCTCTGCCTAGTGGCTGGCTGGTTTCCAAGAGGATGAAAACGTTAATTTCAAAATCTTCTTAAGACCTAGCACAGAAGCCCCATAGCACTGCTGCAGATTTTACTGGTCAAAGGAAGTCACAGGCGGGGCCAGCCCAGAATCAAGGGGTAAGGAAACAGACTTTATCTTTAGAAACAATTTACCCAACATATAGAATTCAAGATTTAAACTTTTTTTTTTTTTTTGAGACAAGGTCTTGCTCTGTCGCCCAGGTATAGTGTAGTGGTGTCATTGTAGCTCACTGCAACCTCAAACTCCTGGGCTCAAGCTATCCTTCTGCCTCAGGCTCCCAAGTAGCTGGGACTACAGGCACGTGCCACCATGCCCGGCTACTTCTTTTATTTTTATTTTTTTAGAGGGCTGTGGTTTTGCTATGCTCCTCAGGCTGGTCTTGAACTCCTGGACTCAAGCAATTCTCCTGTCTTAGCTTCCCAAAGTGTTAGGATTATAGGCATAAGGCACTGTGTGTGATCAAGATTTTAAAATTTTTTAATGGTTTAAAAACCAAGGTAATAGAATAATGAAACTAGTGAATAATTAATATTTTCCAGTCAGAGGGGATATTCTTTTTTCTACTCTGGCAACTTTCACTTTCCAAATCAGACCTCGTGTGCCTCTCGTCTTCACTTTATTTTGCACTAGGACACAAACTCCTGTGTATGGCATATAAGATGCAAGTCCTTGCTGTGATACCCTTTGTTATTATTTCACCATGTTCCCATTTCATTCCGTCTCTTTCCTCTGCCTGTGGTTCCCTGGAGGCCCACCCACAGTTCTTTTCTCTGGTTCTTTACTTTTCTTAGGGGATTTCATCCACTCACCTGCCTTCAACTGCAACCAATACCTTGATGACTTCCAAACTTTAGTCTCCAGCCCAGATCTTTCTCTCCTGAGCTGCAGGCTTGAAATTTAGTATTTTCTTCTCCTCCATCATAGCCTACTACCTCTCAGTGGCCTTTTCCTAAAGCAATGGTGTCCTATTTCATCCAATGAATGAAGCCAGAAACCTGGCAGTCCTCCCCGATACTTCCTTCTACCTCACATCCACATCCGATCAATGACCAAATCTCACTCGCTCTTGGACTCTCTAGTCCTTCCTCTCCAGGCAACCATGTCTTGGTTTGGGCCAGCATCATCTTTGCTGCCCCCATAATTACAAAAAAACCTTCTCACCGGTGATAGACTCCTTACCCTCTAGTCCACTGTCCATGCTGGGCCACAGTGAGTGTCCTATACCATCGTCCCTTGCTAAAACCTGTCAGTAGGTCCCCATTGTCCTGAGGATAAAAGTTCCACTTCTACATTCTTTAGCATGGCACACAAAGGCCATTTAGGTTCTGGGCTGCTTTCCTTTACAGCCTAAGCTCCTCATCCTGCCTCTCAAATCTGTGTGCCAGACAGTTGACAGCATCCTGAGTCTCCAGCGCTCACTCTACTCTCTGCTCCCCAGCTTAGAGATCAACTGGGGGAAGGCTTCCCTGGGCCCTCGCAGGCTCCCAGGACTCTCTGTGCACACCAGTATCTTAGCACTTACCAGATTCTATAGTAATGGCTAGCTCACTTATTTACTTCTCCCACTACACTGGGAGCTCCTTCAACACAGGAACTGTGTCCTTTTTGATGGTTGTACTGCAGGGTTCAGCTAATGCCTGGCATATGGTGGGGTAATGAATGAATGACTGGTGACGAGACCCACTGACTAAGGAGCAAAGAGAAGATGACTGCTGGGTACAAAGTGTTTGAACATTCGTAATTGAACTAAGGGATCTTTATGTGTCAGCCCCCTCCTACTTCCTTCACTATTCCAATCTAAGGAGAAACCAGCACCATCAGCAGGAAGGGTCAGCGTCTAATTGAGGTACTGCTTATGACTACTGCCCAAGGACTTTCTTTTACTCATGCCCAAGATGACAATTTCCCATGTCTGGCCCTGCAATGACACACGCTAAGGAAAAGGTATAGAAGGACCCACACTTCTGCCTAGGAATTTGCCCACATTCTGACTGTAACTCCACTAGGTCTTCAGAGATAACCTACAATTTTACTTCCTCCATTAAAACAAAAAGATCTTGGCCGGGCGTGGTGGCTCACGCCTATAATCCTAGCACTCTGGGAGGCTGAGGCGGGTGGATCATAGGAGCTCAGGAGTTGAGACCAGCCTGAGCAAGAGCGAGACCCTGTCTCTACTAAAAGTAGAAAGAAATAAATTGGCCAACTAAAAATATATATAGAAAAAAAAATTAGCTGGGCATGGTGGTACATGCCTGTAGTCCCAGCTACTCGGGAGGCTGAGGCAAGAGGATTGCTTGAGCCCCGGAGTTTGAGGTTGCTGTGAGCCAGGCTGGTGCCACGGCACTCTAGCTCGGGTAACAGAGGGAGATTCTGTCTCAAAAAAAAAAAAAAAAAAAAAAAAAAAGATCTTGAGTGCCTAATATAGAATTGGTACTGGACTGAAATGATAATTATGCCAAGGCCACCATCTTGAAGGAGCTAAGATCTGTGTGGAGCCTGGGCAGGACTCAGTATTGTAATATCTATCTTGCAATAGATGTAATAAGTGCTCTACTGCCAGCATGATGGTATGGACAAAGGGCTACAGGAGCAGAGGAGAACAATGAATTCATCCTGAGTTGTTAAGGAAGGTTTCAACAAGGTGGCAGTGGAACAAAGACCTTGAAGGCCAAGAAGGAAAAGGGGGCCTTCAAAGATAAAAAATGTACATTTCTCCCAAGACAACATGGCCTCCCGTTTAAAGAAAATCCCCATTTCATACCATGGCCTATAAATTCCTCCGCAGTCTGGCTCCTCCTGCCTCACTCTCCAGCCTCATCCTCTCCCACTTTCTCCAGCACTTCCACACCAGCCACACCGTACCAAACAGGGCAAGCTCTTCCTGCTGCAGGTTTCTGCCTTCACTGTTTGCTCCACTTGGGTGCACTTTCCCTGAACCTTCCTATCCTCTCATGAGGTTTTCAGCTTAAAAGTCTCCTCCTTAGAGCAAGCTTCTCTTATCTCCCACACCAAACCAGCTACCCAGGTACAATCATATCACCCTGTTATAATTTTGTGCAATGTGATGAACTTACCTTCTTAAGCGATACTTGTGTTCATGTGTGTGTGTATATATATATGTTGTCTCCTCATCCAAGCTTTTTGCAAGCAGGGACCTGAACCGTCTTCCTCACTGCTATTGTCCCAGTGCCTGGAACAGTGCCTCATGCACAGAGTAGATGCTCAACAAATAGTTGTAGAATGGAGTGGATAAACAAACAAAGGCATGAGAAACGCAGTGTTTTCCGAATGAGGATGTGGCATGGAGACATGGAAATGCACCATATGTTTGAGGAACAGCAAGCTGTGGCAGCCGGCAAAAGTAAGCCTGGGAGGGACATGAGGTCGGCAGTGTTGGGAGTGTACTGTCCCTGTGGTCGGAGGCAACTTTATAGCTCAGAATGGAATGCCCTTTTATCTCCTGGCTATAGGAGCCAAGGGTCATTTTTAAGTAGGGAGTGTTGTGATTGGATCATGACTTAACAAAAGCCATTTTGGTCATGGTGTGGAGTCTGGGCGCACTGGGTGCCCAGACTAGGGTGTGGGTGGATCTTGGGAGGGGGAACTGCAGATAGTTTAATCCAAGCAAGAGTTGATGACAGATTGACCTTAGAGCAACATTTGACTGGTACAGATAGAAAGTGAAGAAAGAGACATTTCTGAGGCAACATTGCTGGGACCTGGGGACTAACACGCTGCAGGGCTATGAGGGAGACACCGTGCACATAGGCGAAGCAAGAGAAATGCAATTTTAGTTTTGGGTACGTTGAGTCGGAGGTGCCTGGGGAACACCCTTCTCTGAATCTCTAGGAGTTGTGCCACCACCACAGTGTTCCTCCTACCCTTTTCTCTTTTCTTTCCTGTTTTGAATGACTTCCACAAGTCATGAATGCTCCTTGCTTCTCAGCATGCTGGGGGCACTGTGCCAGCAGGCCCTGCATTCCTGAGGAAGGGACAGGGTTCTAGTCTGGACAGTTTGGCTGTGGCCACCCCAGGGGGCGGCTCCCTGACAGGAAGGAAGGCAGGCACGCCTGCTGGCGGGGCACACATAGGAGCTTCCTCTGCTGCCACAGGTGCCTAGGGCCAGCTGCTCTTGCCCTCAGGCTCAGGTCAACAGGATGGGACAGCCCAGGCGGAAGGAAGCCTACAGGGAGGGACACCCTGCAGACGGAGGCAGGGGCGTGGGGTGGAGGGGGCAGGAAGAGCTGCAGGGCAGCTGAGCTGGCGCCCCTCCATCAGATGCAGGACAGCAGTGACAGGCCATTTGGTTTTCATCTCCGTCCTGGGTCTCTCTGGCCCAAATGGTATTATCATTACTATTGTTGGCAAGCCTGGGCCTAAGTTATACCAGAAGGGACCACTGGAAGACGGTCATAGATTTGGCAGTTTATAAAACGATTAACTCCTTTCTAGACTTATTCTGTGGTTTGAGGAAGGAATACTTGCATTATTAGCCTTTCAGTTACAGAGAAGTGAGATTGCTTGCAGGAAAGACAGTGATCTCTGCCTCCTGTTCAGCTTGTCCGAAGGAGATAAAATCTCCGCTTTGCTTTAAGTCCCAGTATCACTGTCCCTCCCCAACAACAGCTGCTGTGAACCGGCGCGAACGGCCAAAAGGGGGCAAACAGCGCCAAGACAGAGCCATGGGCTTTCCTGAGCAGGAGGCCCCATCCCCAGTCCCTGGCGCAGCACACGGGCGAGTTTCCTTTCAGAAACCCAGCCTGCCTCCGACTGGCTGGAGGAGTGGGTGGGGTGGTAGTGGTGGGAGCGGTTTCAGGGGACAGAGTGTCTTTGACCTGGCCAGTAACCCCGCCTCCAGGCGTGTCCAGCAGGAGCCTCGAGATCCTAGGACACCCCTCCCCAGCCCATCCCCAAAAGCGGTTTCCAGGCTGGGCGCTTCCAGAGGCCTTGGGTAGGGGTGGTGTGGGGTGGGCTAGGGAAGGTGGGCTCTACCTTTGAAACAGCTTGTAGACTGCAATTTAAACTTCAACTACACCGAACTCAAACTCGATTCCGCAGCGCCAGGGAAGGATAAAAACGCGGGTCTACGGCACCCTACCCTGCCATTGGTGCAGTTCTCGGGGCTTCCTGCAGCCCTCACACCATCCTCTCGGGTGCCCAGGAGGAAGGCTGGGCGGGGCGGGGCGGGGCGGGCGCTGCCGCCGGCGCAGCGGATGGGAGGGCGAGCCTGCGCCGACGGTCCGGGCGTGGGCGGAGGGCGCGCGGGCAGGTGTCGGCTCAGTGACTGGGTTCCCCCCGCCCCCACACCCCGCCCTGGTGCTCCCCATGGCTCAACGAGGCAAAACCCAGCAAATGTCTCAGAAATGCAGCTCAGTCGGGCACCGGGCTCTGCGTTCTCGCCAGACACGCAAGAGGACGGCGCTTCCAATGCGAATCTCTTGGCTCGAGCCCCTGGGCTCGCAGCCACCGCCTCCACCGCCCGCCCGGCGTCCCGCCCACTCCGTGGCGGGCCGAGCGGAGGCCGGGAGCCGAGGGGACTGGGCGGGGCGGGCATCCCTCCCCACCCCCCACGTGGGGCCGGCCCTCCGTAGTGCCGGGGCGCGCCGCCGTCGCTGCGCCTCCGGGTTAGGACCCCGCCCGCGGCACCGCCCCCTAGGCCGGGGCTGGAGACTGGCGGCGAGGGGTGGGCGAGGGGCGAGGGGCGTCTCTGAATCTGGTGGCTGCGGGAGTTCCCCCAGGCAGGGCCGAGGGAACACGCTGCCGGGGACTGTGTACACGCTCCACTGACACAAGCTTCACGCTGCCGGGCAGCCGCTGATCACGCGTGGCCCCGCGAGCCCATTGGCCGGTGCCTCACACACCTTTGCCGCTGATTGGCCGGTCTCAGGCTCCGCCCCCACCCCCGCCCGCGGCGCGGGGCTGGCTGAGCGGCTACCTGAATGGGGAGGGGGCAGACGGCGCGGAGCGCGGCGGCGGCGGGAGCGGCGTCGAGTGTCTCCGGGAGCCCGTCTGTGGCCAGGCATCCGACAGCCTAGCAGCCAGTCAGCTCGCCGCCGGCAGCCACGCAGCCAACCATGCTCAACTTCGGCGCTTCTCTCCAGCACACTGCGGTAAGTCACTTGGGGATGCCCCTGTCCTTCCTTGCCTCGTCGTAGGAAGGGGTCAGGGGGGCGCGAACCCTGAGCACCTGACAGCAGCAGCGCCTGAGAAGCGGGGCTGCAGCGGGGTCGCGGAGAGGGAGGGGGCTTCGTGCCTGCAGACTAGGCATTGGTGAGGGCGTGTGTGGTGGGCACGGGGTCAGATGAGGAGCACGGGCATTTGGAGACGGGGGAGGGCTCTTACTCTGGGGGTAAGAGCAGGGGAAGGGGCAGCTCTGCAGAGAGACCTCGGGAGGCAGGTGAGGGGGAGGATGACTGTGGAGGGGCGGGAGCAGCGGGGAGGGGGGCTGCTGCCCTGGCAGCGAGGTCAGGGGAAGGTGTGGAAGGGGATTGTGGGGGGGAGACATGGGGGCTACCCTGCACCTGGCACGGGGGAGAGATGCCCTCGTCCGAATCAGGAATGCGACCTAGAGTGGGAGGGGGCTGCTTGCAAGCATTTGGGGGAGAGGTGTCCACCGGAGAGAAGAGTGGGCTGCCCATCTTGGGGGTCTGAACAGAGGCTTGCAAGACGGGGGCTGTCAGCTGAGGACCACGGGGAGGGGGCTGCTCGCCAGATAGCCCGGGGCTGGGGGAAGGGGCGCTTGGCGTCGGCGAGGGGGATGACATGCGGGCCGGGCAACCGCCAAGGGGGGACGAGTTGCCCCCCACCCCGGCGTCAGGAGGGGACCCTCACGGCAGGGACAGGTGGCCGCCATCTGACGACCCCTTGGAAACGACCAGAGAGTGGGAAGCGGGGCCCAGGAGCTAGGGCGGGAAGGTGGGCGGGGGAGCCGGGCCGCGAGACGCGGGGGAGCGCGTCTGGAGCCGGGGCCTGTGGGGGCTGCACGTCTGGGAACCCGTGGAGACGCGCGGCGGGCGGGGGCCGGAGCTGCCGGAAGCCGCGGGGAGGGGGCGCGCTTCTGCCGGGAGAGACGGGGTGGTCTGAGGTCCCGTGGGCAGCGTGGGCGGGAAGCGCCGAGGGCTTGGCCGGGTCCCTGGGGGCTGCAGGCAGGAGGAGGGCGGCGGCCGGGTTTCCGCGGGGACCCGGCTCCTCCTCCCGCAGCTGAGCAGAAGGCCGGGGGTGGGCCGCGAGCGGGCGCGCCCGGGGAGCTCTCGTCCCCGAGTGACCCAGCCCCGGCCTCCGCCAGGGGCGGGAGCGAGGCCCGGCCCCGCTGTCGGTTCCTAAGGGAACGGCGGCTCGCGGGGAGCTGGAAGGGGCGGGCGTCTCCGGGAGCCGGGCCGCGGCCCCGCCCCTCCCCACGAGCCCGGCGCGAACTGCCGGGCGGTTGGCGGCGCCTCCCGCGGCCCCTCCCCGGGGCCGGCGCGCGGGCGGGGGCCCGCGCCTCAGGAAGTAGGGGAAAGGTGACGGCGCGGCAATTCCCAGTTCACGTTTCCTGCGCCGCCCGGAGCAGCCGCTGATCACGCTTTGTTCACATGCCTCGCCCCCTCCTCCCCGCGCCCCCGCCCCGCGCCGCGCGGCCAATCCGGGCCCGGGCCGCCGCGCAGGCTGGCCAATGGCGGGGGCAGGGGCGCGGGGACGTGCGAGCGGCGAGGAATGTTCCCGGTGACTCACCCGCGAGCCTCATTGAGGTTAGGGCGGCCCCATCCGTCTGTCCTCGCCAGCGAGGATCTCCCCCGCCGTCCGCCCCCGCCCCTCGTCTGCCTCCCCGGCCCGCGCCTCCGCCCGCGCTTCCCTTTCCTGCCTCGCGCCCCACTCCCTTTCCTCCCTCCCTCCCCGCTTCCCTTTCCTGTGCTCCCCGGCTCCCGCTCTCCTGCCGCTGCCCGCCTGCCTCTTTTCCTTTCTGCGCTTTGGCGTCTGGAGGCTTTTACACGCGCGCGCGCTGTCCATTGCCGCTTACATAAAGGCGGGCTCGATTATGCAATTGCATTGTTAGCGATGTTTCAAGAGCAATAGCTTTTCTTAGGATTTCAACGTGAAGAGATCATGCATTTTTTCAAAAACAATCATTCAGTAATACCTTGCAACATAAAGAAGGTTATTCAGTATTTTTACACAATGTCTACTTTGACCAGACGAATCTGGACAGGTTTTTTTGTTGATGGAAAATGAAAGAGATGTACCATTTTTTAAAAGTGTAGTTCAAAGAAATTTGATATAAAACATTAGGTAGAAGGAGTTATACAAATAAATAGGAAGATGTGGTTACTTTCTTTTGTCATCAAGCAGTTCTTTAAGAAATTAGAATAGATTCTGTTTTGACTATTGCAGACTCTTTATAGCACGGTTTTTGCACATTTCGAGTAGGATATTAAATTTTCTGATTATCCAGTTTTTATTATTAATTGTATTAGCCAAAGTTAGGCATAGCAAGCCATTGTGTCAGATGGATCCAATAAAAGGGAATGAACATGAAGAGGTTGAAACTTGACTAAAATAAAGCTTTGGGATTTTTTTCCACATATTTTGCTTGATCTCTCTTTACCATAGATAATCAAATTATCAAATAATTTTAGATTTTCAATAACCTGATATAATTTTAACTTAAAAGAGACCCTGAAGATCCTTTTTCCTTCGACTTTTTATCCCACAGTGCAAAGTGGACTAGTGGACTTTCCAAAGGTCAGATTCGTATCAACAGGCCAGAGCTCTGTCTACCACTCTGTGTCTTTATAAGAAAATACTGGCTTTCTTTCCACATCAAAAGATCTCATACTATACCTGTAGTATTGATAAAAGATAACTTTTTTGCACAGCCTTGCCTTAGTTATTTTGTCTGACCCCTGTTGCAGGTGGTTACTCTGTAAAGACTATAAAACACTGTTTTTTCTTCTAAGCCAAATGTTTTCCTTTTGCTGGATCCCAAGTGCATTGATAACTCTGGTCTAGGTTCCCTTACTGTTAATAAGGTGTTCCTCTCTAGCTTGCAAGGATATCAAATGTTCAAGCTAAGTGTGAGCTGAAGAATGAGGAAGATTTTATTACCACTAAGTCTGGGTTGCCTACCTGACCAGTGTAGCTGAGCTTTCTAAGTATCAGAGTAGGGGCCAGAGAAAAATTATTTCAAATTTTAACTTGGAAGGTTGTACAAGTTGTAGACAAAAAGAAAGTGTTTATACATTCCTCTGTGTGTCATTTGGATGACAAAAAAGTATGCTTATAAGCTTTAATCTTTTCTTGTTATAGGAGGAGAGAATGGAAATGATATCTGAAAGGTCAAAAGAAAGTATGTATTCCTGGAACAAAACTGCAGAGAAAAGTGATTTTGAAGCTGTTGAAGCGCTTATGTCAATGAGCTGCAGTTGGAAGTCTGATTTTAGGAAATACATTGAACACAGACCTGTGACACCAGTATCTGATATGTCAGAAGAGGAGAATCTGCTTCCAGGGACGCCTGATTTTCATACAATCCCAGCATTTGTAAGCATTATTATTTTTTAAGTTGTATGAAAATTAATTGAATTTCATATAACTTACATAACGAACTGTAAATTTCTCATGCTGTTGCTTGTATATTTCTCTTCTCTGTAGTGTTTGACGCCACCTTACAGCCCCTCTGACTTTGAACCCTCTCAAGTGTCGAATTTGATGGCACCAGCGCCATCTACTGGACATTTCAAAGCACTTTCAGATACTGCCAAGCCTCACATTGCTGCGCCTTTCAAAGAGGAAGAAAAGAGCTCAGTATCTGACCCTAAACTCCCCAAGGCTCAGGCCACAAGTGTGATCCGTCATACAGCTGACGCCCAACTGTGTAACCATCAATCCTGCCCAGTGAAAGCAGCCAGTATCCTCAACTATCAGGACAATTCGTTTAGAAGAAGAACCTACCTAAATGTTGAGGCTCCAAGAAAAAACATACCATGTGCTGCTGTGTCACCAAACAGATCCAAATGTGAGGGAAATGCAGTGGCGGATGTTGATGAGAAAACAAATGCTGCACTTTATGACTTTTCCGTGCCTTCCTCAGAGACAGTCATCTGTAGGTCTCAGCCAGCTCCCTCATCCCCACAACAGAAGTCAGTGTTGGTCTCTTCATCTGCAGTATCCCCAGGGGGAGTGCCACCTCTGCCGGTCATCTGCCAGATGGTTCCCCTTCCTGCAAACAACCCTGTTGTGACAACAGTCGTTCCCAGCACTCCACCCAGCCAGCCGCCAGCTGTCTGCCCACCTGTTGTGTTCATGGGCACTCAGGTACCCAAAGGTGCCCTCATGTTTGTGGTGCCCCAGCCCGTCGTCCAGAGCCCAAAGCCTCCAGTGGTGAGCCCAAATGGCACCAGACTCTCTCCCATTGCCCCTGCTCCTGGGTTTTCCCCTTCAGCAAAAGTCACTCCTCAGATTGACTCATCGAGGATAAGAAGTCACATCTGTAACCACCCAGGATGTGGCAAGACATACTTTAAAAGTTCCCATCTGAAGGCCCACACAAGAACGCATACAGGTACCAACCATTTCATGTTTGTGTCTTTAATGTTTAAATGTGTAAGTAAAGAGTGTTTAAATGAAGAGTCTTGGGCTGTGATCACAGATATACACCCTAGTTCAGTGGGTGATACTTACCAGTGCAAGGTCCTCTAAAAGACTTTTATTGAGGTGCTTTTGTTTTAATTTCTCAAATGATTCTGTAAATGTCTGAGTACTAATAGAGTATCTTTAAAGCCTTTGAAATACAGTTGTTGAGGTCAGAAAATCTTTTCACTTTTGGCTTTTTTAATTTAAGAGACAGGGTCTTGCTGTGTTGCCCAGGCAGATGTCAAACTCCTGGGTTCAAGCCGTCCTCCCACCTCAGCCTCCTGAGTAGCTGGGACTATAGGCATGAGCCACCACACCTATCTGGCTTCTATAAGGGGAAGATTTTTATAAATGTGATGGAGTGACAAGTTGAAATTGGAACAATACACATCTAATACTCATTTGAAAATTTATTAATTTATTAATTTTTATTTTAAAATGTCTCCTCGTATGTCTTTAGATCTAATTGAACAAATCGTATTCAGCAATTTAATAAATGTATAACAATGATCTGAATTTCTTCCTTTCAGGAGAAAAGCCTTTCAGCTGTAGCTGGAAAGGTTGTGAAAGGAGGTTTGCCCGTTCTGATGAACTGTCCAGACACCGGCGAACCCACACAGGTGAGAAGAAATTTGCCTGTCCCATGTGTGAGCGGCGGTTCATGAGGAGTGACCATTTGACCAAGCATGCCCGGCGCCATCTGTCAGCCAAGAAGCTACCAAACTGGCAAATGGAAGTGAGCAAGTTAAACGACATTGCTCTACCTCCAACTCCTGCTCCCACACAGTGACAGCTCAGAAAGAGAAGAATCAGAACTCACTTTGGTCACAGCTGGCAGCCAGTGGTGATGTAAAAATGTTTCCACTGCAAGTCTGTGGCCCTCCAGTGTGGGCTTAGAGCAGAAGCCCCACAGCCTGGTGTGAAGGCCCAGCCTGGGTTAGATGACAAGAAGGGCTTTGGCCACAGGCAGGTCACAGAATGGCAGGTTTCTTTTCTTATCACATAAGAGAGATGAGAAAGATTTTATTCCTTTGAATATTTTTGAAGGTTTCAGATGAGGTTGACACAGGTAGCACAGATTTTGAATTTGTGTGCACATTTATTACTTTTGCTGTTTATACTTGAGACCAACTTTTCAATGTGATTCTTCTAAAGCACTGGTTTCAAGAATATAGAGACTGGAAATAAACATTACGGTACAGAGATGGAGATGTAAAATCAGTTTGTATTATTACAAATATTGTCATCTTTTTCTAGAGTTATCTTGTTTACTATTCCTAGTCTTTCCAGTCAACTTTGTGGGTGTAGTTATTAAATATATCTAGAACCATCATTTTTACACTATTGTTAATATTTGGAATTGAAAGGCTGTATATTGCTAAGAGGGCCCAAAGAATTGGAATCCTCCTTAATTTAATTGCTTTGAAGTATAGCTACAATGTTTTTTTGCATTTTTGTTTTGAAAGTTTAAGACGTGACTATATCTAGGCATTTTATTATGCTTTGGACTTTAGTTTGCCTGCAGTTTCTTGTGTAGATTTGAAAATTGTATACAAATGTGTTTTCTGTAGACTCTAAGATACACTGCACTTTGTTTAGGAAAAAAATCTGAGATCTGAGGATGAAAATATATATTGTAAAAAAGGGATATCAGGAATTTTAGATAACTCCTTAAAGATGGCTTATGTCATCAGTAAAGTACCCTTATGTTATGAGGATATAATGTGTGCTTTATTAAATTAGAAAGTTAGTGACCATTATTCAAAGATGGACAAATGTCCTGTTAATTTATAGGAGTTTGGGGGGATTTGGAGGTAGGTGGGTAGAAAAATTATTATTAGAACATTCACTTTTGTTAACAGTATTTCTCTTACATTCTGTTATATAGTGGATGATATACACAATGGTAAAACAAAAGTAAATTGTTCAAAATATATAGTGAAAAGTGTCACTATATCTTCCCATTTAACATTTTTCTGTATATTGAGTGTAGATTTCTGACATCAAAACTTGGACTCTTGGAAAACAAAAAAGAGTTTCTCTTAATAAAAAAAAGAAGATCCTTGTGACTTACAATTTGCACAATACTTCTTTTGTTGTACTTTATATCTTGTTTACAATAAAGAATTTCCTTTGGTATATAGAATTGGTTCATTGTATTTATTAAAAACCATTCTCATTCTCACCTTGACCTTGATCACTTATACTATCCAAGGACTTAGTATCTGAATTTCTCTAAGAATCTCATTCAGATTTTGAACTGTAGGAATATGTCTTTAAAATGAATCAATTTAGAAAGTATACAATGTGAGGCCAGATATCTATTTATTTGGTGAGGTAACGTGTGAGCCAGCCAGTTTTAAGGAGCCACATTTTAATTTTTAAACATTCTTGTACATTTTGATGATTCGGGGTTGAAAGATAGCTCTGGCTCTCAGCAAAATCATATTAAGTGGCATTTAAGTTAAAGGGAACACCACAGTGAATAATTAGAAGCAATGACACTGCTGTGGCGAATAAAAAGAATGCTGACTTATTAAATAAAAAGTAAATTGCTCACCTCTAGAAGTTAAATTAACTCAGACCATTAAGTGATAACCTTAAACACAATAAACATTGGTACTTTAGCTGCATGAAAGGCAATCCACCGCTGAAGACAAACACTTGTTAGTCACTCAGTAGAAAGAACTAGGGGGCTGTAGATGCTACTTCGTGTATGGAGTATAGGTTTTGTCGATTACCATTTTAGTTTGCACTGAAATCCCCTGTGATCATGAGAACATCTTCCCCAGTACCCAACTTAACTACTGACCCAGTGTCTGGCCCTCTGTGGAACACCATGGTAAAGAACAATGTTCTCACTTGGCACCAGTTGTAGGACAAGTGTCTCAAGTCATCTGTGCACCTATTGCTACTTTTCTTGGAAACTTAATACCACTTAACTATGACACAGCTGCTCAAAAGAGACCTTGCCATTCTGCAGCTCTGGTGTAGCTTCGGTTGAGAACCTGGACCTTCCTAATTCCTCTGGAGTTCCTTATAGGTACAAGTCTCCATAAGCCGAATGGAGGACGATGACTGATACACTCTGCCTAGCCCAATGCGCAGTCCCTTGTAATTCTGTGGCCAGTGGAACAGTGTCACCTGGTTGGTGTGGTCTTCTCAGTCCTAGTTGGCATCTGAGACTTTTCCTTAGGGATCTTATAAATAAATCATTCAAAGAAAGTTATTTTTGAGTTGAATGTGGTTGCAGGCTCTGATCTTGAAAAAGTTGCCCAGAAACAAGTATATTTGTAGCATGTTATGATAATGTCATTAGCATAGCCTTAACATTTCAATTCTGATTGTTTCCTGTTTTGGCATACGTTAAGATGAACTATAAGAAATTGCTGGTATTCAGCTGTACCTCTTTTAGTAGTTCCTTTTTAGATAATTTCAGACTTAGAGAAATGTTCAGAGAGTTCTAATATACCCTTTATCCAGCTTCTGATAACATTTTACATAGCCGTAGAACATTTATCAAAACTAAGAAATTAACCTTGGGATAATATTATTAACTAAAAGTACAGAACTTATTTGGATTTCACTACTGTCTTTTTTCTATTATAGGCCCTAACCCAGGATCTCAAATTGCATTTAGCTGTCAAATCTCTGCAACCTCCTCCAATCTGTAGTAGTTCCTCAGTCTTGTCTTTTGAACAGTACTTGTCACTTATTTTCCAGAATGACCCTCAATTTGGGTTTGTCTGATGTTTATTCATGATTACATTGAGACTATACATCAACTCACCCAGAGTGATAAAGCTCTTCTCAGTGCACCGTACCAACGAACACATGATGCCGATCTGCATTGCTGGCAAAGCTAACCTTACTTGGCTAAGGTGATGTCTGCTGGAATTCTCCACTGTAAACTTACTACTTTTCTCTTTATAATTATAATTATTAAAAATGTGTGGGTTTTTCTTTTTCTTTTTCTTTTTTTTTTTCTTTTCTTTATTCTTTTGGTAGAGATCAGGTCTCATTCTTGCTCAGGCTGGTCTTGAACTGACCTCAAGTGACCCTCCCACCTCGGCCTCCCATAGTGCTAGGATTCCAGGCGTGAGCCACCACACCGGGCCTATAATTATTGAAAATTTGGAGGGAGATACTTTAAGACTATGCAAATAACCTGTTTTCTGCTTAAACTTTTCCCCATTCTTTTTGTATCCTCACATCTTGCCTGAGGTGATTATTACTGTGATATGCTAATTCCTTTATTGTTTATTAATTGGAATTCTTCTGTAAGAAAGAGTTGTTGCTTCTCCATTTATTATTCAGTTATTTATGTCAGCATGGACTTGGATATTTATGTCATTCTCTGAGTTATAATGCTGTACTTATTTTGTGACTCAGTTCTTCCAACTTTGACCCTTGTTAGCTCCTTCAGTATTCAAGCATTTTTGATAATGGAGATGGAAATTCAACCTATCTTTTTCTCACTGGAATGAGAGCCGTTTGGTATTAGTGATTCCCCTTTTTAAAAATACCTGCATTGCTACCACCCTCTCTAATCCAGCATTTCTCACTCACGGTACAACTCGCCCTGACTGGTCTCCCTGTTTCTGGTCTCGTGTCATCTTCTTACTGTCCAGTCTCCTCACCACAGAGTCCTGAAAATGCAAATCCGACCATGTCACTTCCCCTGTTTAAAACACTTCAGAAACTACCCAGTGCTCTCAGGATAAAACCAAGGTTCCATAACAAGATCTGGAACAGTGCTGTCTAATAGAAATGTAATGTAAACCACATACGTAATTTGAACTTTTCTGGTAGCCACATTAAAAAAAGAAAGCAATTAATTTTAACATTTTTATTTAATCCAAGATATCTAAAATATTATCATTTCAACATATAATCAATATAAAATTGTTAATGACACAGACAGATTATACCTTTTTGGTACTAATCTTTGAAATCCAGTCTTTGTTATATGCTCACAGCGCAGATCCACTGGGACTAGGCTCATTTCAAGTGTGCTGAGCAGATCTACCTGCTCCACCCAGTTTCCACCAGCTGCCATAACACCTATACCTTATTCTCTACGCTGTGTCCAAGCCCTGAGCTTTCACACATGCTATTTCTTCTGCTGGGAAGGTTTCTCCTGCCCTTCACCTTGACATTTCCACTATCATAACAATCACTATCCTTTAATGAAATTGCTGAGTGTCTTTTACCCTTGACTGTAAAACTCCTCAAGGACAAGGACGTGGGGGTCTTGCTTACTGCCATATCACCAGCATCTAGCGCAGTGCCTCACACATAGCAGGAGCTTAGTACATTTTGTCAAACTGAAAATTGAGCCAAGAGGAAGCCTATGTGATTTTAGGGAGGGAGAACAATTAGGAAGTTGTTACATGACCTACAGTATACAAAGGCAATGAGAAGCTGAAAACTGCCTTTTTCTTATTCCCATAATTCCACACTAGTGCCGAAAGGACCATTTATGTACTCTAGCTTCCAAACTCTTACTGAGTCTCCTGGCATTTAGGTTCCGTTCATTGCATTTTCAAGAGAGCAGGGAAGAAATCTGATCAAGACAAACATACATGAGGCTCACCAAGGCCGGTCATGTGAGTCTAATGCCTCAGCCTGGAATGGCTGAGAAGTGTTGCCTCAGTTCACCCTTTCTCTCTGGAAGACGTTCAGAATGAGGCAGAGATGGACATGGAGACTTTCTTCAAGGGCACTGGGCAGTCAATGGAACCTTGGAGTTAGGGGAGATCTTTTGGGAGATCGTTCTTCTGGAGATGTCCCACTGACTTGGTTCTGGTGCCTTAATTCAGTCCTAGCATTTTTCTGACCAACTTAAGACCAACTTGAGAAATGACAAAGTTGGTTCTCAAATAGCACTTGCCTCTAATTTTCTACACTGGTAGCTGTGCCCTGGAGAAGGTATCAGTGTCAGGGAAACAGCACTGATCGAATTAAAAGACCTGGTGTAGGCCGGGCGTGGTGGCTCACGCCTGTAATCCTAGCCCTCTGGGAGGCCCAAGGTGGGCAGATTGCTTGAGCTCAGGAGTTCGAGACCAGCCTGAGCAAAAGCAAGACTCCATCTCTACTAAAAATAGAAAATAAATTATCTGGACAACTAAAAATATACAGAAAAAATTAGCCAGGTGTGGTGGCACATGCCTGTAGTCCCAGCTACTTGGGAGGCTGAGGCAGAAGGATCACTTGAGCCCAGGAGTATGAGGTTGCTGTGAGCTAGCCTGACGACACGGCACTCTAGCCAGGGCATCAGAGCGAGACTCTGTCTCAAAAAAAAAAAGACCTGGTGTATTGGTCAGGGTTCTCCAGAGAAACAGAACCAACAGAAAAAAGAGAATGTGTATGTGTGTATATATATGCATATATATAATATATATGAGAAAGATTTTATTATAAGGAAATGGCTCATGTGATTTTGGGGACTGACAAGTGCCAAGATCTGTAGTTGGCAAGTTAGAGACCCAGGATGGCTGATAGTGTAGTTCTAGTCCAAATGGCAGCAGGCTCAAGCCCCAGGAAGAGTCCATGTTAAGGCAGGAAAACAGTAATATCCCAGCCCGAAGGCAGTCAGACAGCCTTCCTGAGTATGGAGTTCCTCTTCTTCAGCCTTTAGTTCTAACCATGCCTTCAGCCAATCTAATGGGGCCCACCCTCATTAGGGAGGCAATCCGCTGTCTTCAGTCTACCCACCCAAATGTCACTCTCATCCAGAAACACCCTTGCGGACACACCTAGAACGTTTAACCAAATACATGGGCATCTTGTGGCCCAATGAAGTTGACACATAAAATTCACCATCGCTCCTGGGTTCTAGTCCTGGTTACATTGATAGCTGGTTTATTTCTTGGGAAAGTTGCTTTATCATTGTGTCCACCTTTTTTTTTTTTTTTTTTTTTGAGACAGAGTCTCACTTTGTTGCCCAGACTAGAGTGAGTGCCGTGGTGTCAGCCTAGCTCACAGCAACCTCAAACTCCTGGGCTCAAGCGATCCTCCTGCCTGTTCAGCCTCCTGAGTAGCTGGGACTACAGGCAAGCACCACCATGCCCGGCTAATTTTTTCTATATATATTAGTTGGCCAATTAATTTCTTTCTATTTTTATAGTAGAGACAGGGTCTCGCTCTTTTGCTCAGGGTGGTTTTGAACTCCTGACCTTGAGCAATCTGCCCGCCTTGGCCTCCCAGAGTGCTAGGATTACAGGCGTGAGCCACCGCGCCCGGCCTCAGTGTCCACCTTTAAAAATGGGGCTAAACACATCTGCCTTCATTCAGCTTATAGAGCTACTGGCAAGCCCAAATAGTTACATGCACACAAAAACCCTTGGAAAGTGTAATACATCTGTTTTTTGTTTGTTTTTTAGAGTCTCCTAAGTAGGTAGGACTATAGGTGTGCATCATGACCTAGCTAATTTTTTAAAAAAATTTTTTGTAGAGATAGGGTCTCACTATGTTGCTCAGGCTGGTCTTGATCTCCTGGCCTCAAGTGATCTTCCTGCCTCGGCCTCCCAAAATGTTAGGATTACAGGCATGAGCCACTGTGCCCAGCCACATTCCACATTTGTTGGCATTGTTACAGCACCCATGTCTGGAAACAATTCATGGCAGTGAATGCTATAGAATGCCCACCTAGGGTGGCTGCCTATTCTAAAAAAGGGAAGCCACCCAGAATTGGGTGATTAGAGAATTTTGATACCCAAGGTTCCCACACCTCTACCTACATATCTAAATATTTGGGTAACTTATTTACAAAAATCTCATTGCAATGAGGCCAGTCTGATATGAATAAAAGCACAAAGCATAAAGCCATGGCCATGGACATTTGCTGGGCAGAGCTAAAGGATAGGTACTTGACATTTGATCAAAAGCACAAGTTTCAGGAGGCTGAGGCAGGAAGATCACTTGAGCCCAGGAGTTCAAGGCTGCACTGAGCTATGATCACACCATTGCACTCCAGCCTGGGTCACAGAGCAAAATCCTCTCTCTTAAAAAAAAAAAATATATATATATATATATATATACACACACACACACATATATATATATGTACACAGAGAGAGAGAGCACAAATTTGAGCAGAGTTATCATGGAAGTGTCCTATACATGAACTGTTTGTCAGTTCACTGAGTTCTCTTTGTTTTCCTTGAAATGACCCCAGCTTGAGTGAATTCTCCAAATCTGAATTTAGCTAATTCATGACAAGGTGCCCAATCTCAAATGTTCCATCAAGCATGGGGCTAAAAGTTATATAAAGTTTTGCCCAGAGCTTTAGGAGTCAGAATCCCAGGGGAATGAGGATAAGCATGAGTAACAAAAATGTGTTTGCCCCCAGGAAATTATCAGACCATACCTGTGCCAGGTCTGCCCACATAGTGTGGCCTCACATTGACAGACACAGAATTCCAAAGAAGCACAACTCTCTCATCTTTGGCTTGTTACAATGGAAACAATAAAATTAAATGGGGTCATCTGCTGTCATAAGCTCCCCCTGCCAATTAGCCTCCTGATCTTGACAGAGGTTAAGATCAGGCCCTCTACTCAAAGGATGCCAACAATCCCAGTTTGACCTTGATCTACCCACTTGGCAGGGAGATGCTGAAAGGGAAAAAATACCCCCAAATATAAAAAGGCGATAACCTTCTCTTTCTTTGATTTCCTTGCAAGAGTTTAATTTTTTATTCTAAGCTCATCCACTGGTCAGTAGAGGAACAGCCTGGGATTGGAAAAAATTCATATGAAATTCTGAGAAGAAAATTAAAAGTTAAGAAATAATATGAAGTAAAGAAAAGATGACCCAGTGGTAAGCTTTGATAGAAGCAGTTTCCTATTTCTCTGATTAGATTATCTGAACCCTGAATATCGGTTTCAAAAAGGCACCCTTTTAGTTTGCACAGTCTCACTGAAAAGATAAAAGCAAGTACTGTGTGTTTATTACCACCAGACAAAGTGAACAGTGTGGCCTTGTGAAAGGAACCTTCTCCTGGGGTCATGGGCCCTGTGTGCTGGTATCAGCTCTGTGCTGGCCGTCATGGTGAGCTAAGTAAGCAATTTAACTATTTCATGGCTCTGTTTCCTTATCTATAAAATGGGGATTATAATGGTCATTTAACCTGGTTTCCAAGATAGAATTAAATTTGAAAACTGGGGGCGGAGGGGACATTAAGAAGGCTAACCCAAATGCCAGTGGTGGGTATTGCATTGTCACAACTCAGATGAAATACTAAGACAGAAAAGGCCCCTATAGGTGTGCTAGCAATCTGATGTCAATATAAAAATTGTCGTGCTGGGGTCCTTCTTAGGAAAAAAGGTCAAATTTCAAGTGTTGGCAAAATCGGGATGGAGCAATGTAATGACCACTTCCAAGATGGACCCGGAGAATTTTGCTCTTCAGTATTCATGCCCTTGTGTAGTCTCCTCCCATGCTAGCTAGGGCTGATCTATAGGACCAAATGCTACTGAAATGATGGTGCAAAATTTCCAAAATGACTCAGAAGACACTGTAGTCTCTAATATGCTCCCTCTTGGATTGCTCACTCTAAGCGAAGCCAGCTGCCATGTTGCGAGGACACTCAAGCAGCTTTATGGGGAGAAATTAGACATTTTGTCCACAGCTTGTACTATCATTCTAACCACATGAAAAAGCCACCTCCAGCCTCCGTCAAGCCTTCAGATGACTGCAGCCCTGGCTGACATCTTGACTGCAACCTCCGACAACTGTAGCTTAACTATCCAGCTAAGCCACCCCCAGATTCTTGACCTACAGAAACTGTGAGAGATAATACGTGTATATAATTATTTTAAGCTATTACATTTCAGGATAATTTGCTAAAACAAATGTACAGTAAATAATACAAGCAGTGAAGTATCCATACAGAGTAGGCAGTGAGACCCCAAATCCTAAAATAAAGACCACATTCAGTTTCATCCAATTTTCAGGCTGACGTTAGCTCTCTAATTGGACAATATATTTTGGGGAGAGGCAAGATATAGAAACAGTGGGTATATAGGTTTTAAGGATTTCTACTAATTGAGACAATAGTATCAAAACTTCTAAGATTTGATTAATTTTTTTAAAATAGAAAAGTGTCTGATATACTGATAGTATTATTAATAGTTTGCTAGGTCTGCCATAACAAAGGACCACAGACTAGGCAAGTTAAACAACAATTTGTTTGCTCAAAGTACCAGAGACTAGAAGTCCAAGATCAAGGTGTCAATAGGGTTGATGTCTTCTGAGGCCTCTCCCCTTGGCTTGTATAGGGCCATCTTCTCCCTGTGTCTTCATATGGTCTTCCTCCTCTGCCTGAATGTGCCCTAATCTCTTCCTTAACAATGCCACTCATATTGAATTAGGACTTGTCCCAATGACCTCATTTAACCTTAATTAACTCTTTAAAGACCCTATTTCCAAATGCAGTCACATTCTGAGGCACTAGGGGTTAGCACTTTAACATATGAATGTGTGGGTGGCTACACAATTCAGCCCATAACATTAGCCAACACACATCAGTCTATATTGTTCCATCTTAATACACCAATAGCAGTATTGTCTAAACTGGTCTGAAGTGCCTATTTCTAGCATCTGGCAAATTCCCTATGAGAGCTAAGTGCTCCCACCCCTTTATCCCATGTCATGAAGTGACATCATACCCAGTGCAATGTGTAATTCCCAGCCAATAGGGAGACATAATTATCAATTGTGCACTCAGGTATTTCTTAAAGAATAGAGGAATATTCTTTATCCTCAGCAAAGTTTTCCTTCATTACATACTTAAAAGCATTATTTGTGACAATCCCTTTTTTGTCTAATTATCCCAAAAGATAAGCTTGTCCTGCCTTGGACATAAATCAGATTCAGGATCTTCTCTCTGATCACAATATCATTAATGGCATCATGATGATTTTTTATTATCCATGTTTAGGTCTGTTCAGTTTGATTTTTCTAAGGGATTATATATTCTCTTCCCAAATTTTAATTTAGTTCAACCAGGAAAATTCAATCAAGGCTCTAGTCAGCCTTGCTGGTTATAGTTATACCTGGCCATGATGACTTCTCACACCATTCATCATGTCCATTCTATTCTTCATCAGTTTGGTTGTAATAAAGATTTTCAAGCAGAAAGGGGCCTGGGTCCCCACACCTATAGAGGTCATAAGACTGAGTCCCTAAGATAGTTCAGACGCTGCTTTTCATACACATGGCGGCATTGACTTCCCCCTGTGGCTGGGCAGGGCCATGCATTAGGGCTGGCTAATGGGCTACAAGTGGAAATAACACGTCCACTCCTGGGCCACGGTGTGTAACTGCCAGTGTCACGCCCTCCAGAGCTCTCTGTCCCTCTACTGTGGTGACCCGCAATATTCTGGCTCGCCAGCGTTTGTTCTGGAGCAAGTACGACAAGGAATCATGAGAGAACTAAACCTCTTAGTGGTTTTAAGACATTGTGACTGGAGGGATTGTTTGTTACCGCAGTATAACCTTGACTTCCATGATGTTGTCTGACTAACACAATCCCTTTTGTCTGATGAGGCTGCTCTGCTCCAAGTGAACTTATTCCCTTCTACCAGAGACCACTTCTGCATGTCAAGAGGTATTGAAAGGGGTGACTTTAAAGGCCGAAAAGACCTATATAACTCTTTGCACAATTAAGAGGGAGCAGCTTTGCATATTTGGCAGTATCATACCCGATGAGGTTTATCTGAGGTGCAATTATTGCTAATTGGGGGGGGGGAGAAGGAACAGGTTCCAGTTCACTGGATCTTGAACAAAGAAGCTGTCTCTGCTGCAGAGATTGGGAGTGTTCACCTGGTCTACCCAGACACAGAAACAAGTTGCCTTGGCCTCCCCCTCACACTCTGCCAGAGCCATGGTTGAGCTGGTGGAGACAAAGTAAAGCTTATGAACCACTTTTTTAATAGTTGCAATGACACTGTCTAAATAACAGATGAGGCCTTCCTGAATTAATGGCTTAATTTGGGGACTTGCAAATATTTCATGGTGATAATCTACTCCTCTCCCCTGAAGCATCTTATGTGTACAACAGACAACTGGAAGGTGAAGCCCTCTGGGAGGTGCTGAGGGAAGCAGGGAAGGGCAAGCAGGTAGCCTAGAGTTTTGTACTTAGCAGCTCTATAGAGTAGGGAAGAAAGAGCGTAGGGCCAACAATTGCTGCCTGATACCTGGTTTTGATAGTGAGGATATTATTAATACAAATACTAAACAGGTAAAATGCTGATCTTCTTCCCCAAATATTTTAAGAAAGGTAGAGTAGTATGGTGGTTAAAAGCACAAGCTCTGAACTGTTGGGTTTCAAACCCTAATCCCACCACTTCCTCACTTTGGGCAAGTTAGGAGGAAATATGAGGATGGAACGAATTAGCACATACAAAGCACTAGGAACCTTGGCACACAGTGAGCACCACGTGGAAGTGTTCATGAGAATGACCATGTCTGCATTTCAGTAGCCACAGGGATCTGTCTGGGTTTAAGGTTGACCTATTTGGGATCTATGCCTCCAAGGGCAAAAAAGGGAGTCCTGTTGGAAGATTTTATAGGCACAGTTCTTGGAGTGACGCATGTGCTGTTTGATCATAAAAACTCCAGAGTTAGGCAAGACAGCAGAGTCTCTGACTGTCTGAACTAGGGGAAAAAAAGCTGGAGCTTTAAGCTGGCTCCTTCTCCCCAGGCCTGTTGCTTGGGTGAAGGTTTCAACCTTTTTCCCTGAATCTGAACATTCAGGCTTTCTTAAGCAGCTGTGTAGCAAATTCTTTTTAACAGGAGTAAATGTGGCTGTGCCCGAACCCCCCTGCATCTCTTGGCCCGTGTGCAGGCACCATGGGAGGTCTGCCTGGCCAGCAGCCACTGCGGAGAGAACTGGAGCAAGAACTTGGCTCCAGCCCTGACTCCTCTGCTCCAGTTTGGCTGGGTTAGCACAGGGCCTGCCCAGTGACCACGTCTGGAATGGAGGTTAATAGGCAAGAACTGCTTTAGGTCAGGCTGCTCCTCGGAAACCAACCCAGCCCCAGGCTAAACACCCCCAAGGGACGATCAGCATGTGCCTTAAAGCACCAACTCCATTCTTTGCTTGTAAAGGTGAAAACACACCATTCCGATCCTGGATTCAAACTATGGCTTCCCCACTCACCTAATCTTGGACGTGTTGTTTAACTTCTCTGAGCCACATTTTTCCAGGAGGTGCCCGATAAATGTTAGTTAGCATTGCTATCCTAACTCCCACCTTTCTCCCCACTGCAATAGCATCCCGTTGGTGCCAGTTCTGCTCCTATTGATTCTCTTGTCTAGAACATCTCTTTCCTCTCCACTGCACACATACCAATCTCATTCCTAATTAATGCCCATTGCAGGGCAGGGAAAGGGAAGGGCCCACCCTGGAACCACCTGGAAGGAGTCTGTGGTCAGTTAACGTGCTAGGGCTGCCGTAACAAAGAACCACAAACCGGCTCCTCAGGCCCGACAAGAGAAAGGAGAGAAGGAAGTAAGAGATGGAAAGAAAAAACAAAACTGCATTCTAGGGAAAGCTCATTGGCCTGAAATCTCCACATCGGTGGACAGGTAGAGCTGCCTGGTGACTGAGGCACCGGCTGTCACCTTTGCTCAAAAGCCTGGGCTTGCCCTCCTAGAGCGCAAATGGAGCATGCTGGGACATTATTGGGGGTGAGGGGAGGCCAGACATGGCCCTTTTTCTGACATCAGACATGGCACTTCCAACCCTCATCCTCAGGGATCTCTGTTTTCATTGGCGGGTCCTCGTGCCGCAGAACGCTGCATCCAGACTGCCTCCCCCGTGGGGAGGCCACGGGGAGCCAGCTGTTCCAGATATGTCTTTTAAAATTCTGTGTCTATAAAAAATGGAACTATAGACAGCAGAATGTTAATAGGACTCTAGGTGGTGGGATCATTAGTGATGTTTTTCTATTTTATACTTTATTTTGTATTTTTCTGGGATTTCCAAATTTTCTAAATGAACGTGCATTTTTATAATTAGAAAGCAATGGTATGTGAAGATTTGCAAGAAGACTAGAAGTGAGCAAAACAGAAATGTTGAGGGAAACATCTTAATGACAAGCTTTTCAGGAGTGAACCTGCACTACATTTGAAGGAAGAAATTGATAGCAGATCACTTTATTTATTTATTTATTTAGAGATAGGGTCTCACTCTGTTTCCCCGGCTAGAGTGCCGTAGCATAAGCCTAGCTCACAGCAACCTCAAACTCCTGGGCTCAAGCGATCCTCCTGCCTCAGCCTCCCGGGTATCTGGGACTACAGGCACATGCCACCATGCCTGGCTAATTTTTTTCTCTTTTATTTGTTTGGCTAATTTATTTCTTTTTATAGTAGAGACAGGGGTCTCGCTCTTGCTCAGGCTGGTCTCGAACTCTTGAGCTCAAGCAGTCCTCCCGCCTCAGCTTCCCAGAGTGCTAGGATTACAGGCATGAGCCACTATGCCCGGCTGAGAAATTGATGGCAGATCACCTTATTAAACCTAAGGCTAAGCACAGTGGTTCATGCTGTAATCCCAGCATGTTGACAGGCCTAGGTGGGAGGATCACTTGAGGCCAGGAGTTTAAGACCAGCCTGAACAACATAGTGAGGCCCTATCTCTACAAAATATTTTTAAAAATCAGGCATAGTGGCATGTGCCTGTAGTCCTAGCTACTTGGGAAGCTGAGGCAGGAAGACCACTTGAGCCCAGGAGTTTGAAGCTGCAGCGAGATATGATTGTGCTACTACACTCCAGCCTGGGCAACAGAGTGAGACCCCATCTCTAAAAAAGTAAAAAATTCTCAGATGCACCAGCATCTCTCTAGATCTGTGAGAGCTTAAGAGACACAGTCAGAGCCGACTTCCATTTTCCTTCATTCTCCATAACTATCATCTTGTCACACACACTCACTTGAGGAGCATCTTATGTAGGAATGGACCTGAAAGGAAGTACAGGCTTGGAGGCACAATTCTGCACCTTCCCCACCTTAGGGAGCATTCAAGGCAGGTGACACAGTGAATAAAAATACACCGCATGACCTTGGTGGGGTGGGTGGCAGAGCTGGCTTGGGCCCCAACGTTCGGCTATGGAAACGATAGCACCATTCAAGTGGGACGCAGGTGGAAATAAACTGACTGCTCCAATTCCAGCTCCGAGGCAATTTTCAGTGTGAGAAAGAAAAGGTCAAGGAATTTAAAAGACAGGGAAAAATAATTGTGGCAACTAAAAGTGTTTTTAAAAAATAGCTAGAAGCAAAAATGCAGCAAAACTCAAAATTAGTGTAAGAATATACAACCAGAGGTTGCTGGCATTGAAGAGAAGGAAGAAGACAGCAACACTTGTTGAGTTCCACCAATGTGCCAGGCAGTAGGCTAAGGGTTTTAGGGCATATTTGTCTCCTTTTAGCAGGTTAATCACTCTGATGAGGGCCCCAGTGCAGCCGAGGCCAAGGGCCTGATGGATTCAGGCATAATTTTCCTTTCTAAGGGCTTTCAAATTCTCACCAATAAGATTATTCATTTTTGCAGACCACATAAATGGGTGAGGTCTCCAGGAGTATGTTAAAATGCTCTGGTCATGCCAGTGGGAAGTGTTTATTCAAATGTAGATTCCTAGGCACACTGAACCCACAGAATGCTCTGGGGAGGGTCTGGGGGTCCCGGGTGAGTGTTAAGCACAATCACGGTTGAGAGCCATGTGGCCTGCTGCCTTTCCCCAGGTCTGTCCAAGGTCTGAGCTAAGGTGCCAGCCCTGACTTGGTTCCTGGCGCTGGCTCTGCCACTCAGGCATGCAACCTTGAGCCCTGGCTCGTCTCTCTGTGCTGTCAGGAAGGGTAATAATAATTTCCATGCGAGGCTGTCAGGAGAGCGAAATGAGGTGATAGAGATAACAGAAATGAAGGCGTGTTGAAAGTAAGCTGCTCTCTGCAAATGTGAGGCTGTGGGGCTGCTTCCAATAATTTCATTAGCTTGGAAGGTTCAAGGCTTCCTGTTCTTGGGAGGGTTAGGTGAGGTTGTGGGAGGAGTGGGAAGGGTCTGCCGGTCTGGAAGCCAGGGGTTGTGAGCGGGTGGCCAGAGGCTTCGGCAAACTAGAGCGAGCTTGGGAAGGGCAGACGTTACTGCTGGGAAGCCTGGATGGCAGCTTCGTGTGGTTTAATCGGGGTCAACCTGCCAAGAGTTCCTGTGGCCTCTCTGGGGGCTGGCCCCCAGCACCACCCTCCCGCCAAGAGGCCGTGTGGCTGTCTGCAAGTCTGAGGCTGGTTCCTAGTCTGGCAAATTCCAATCCTGAGAGCCAAGCTTGGTTGGTCTGGCAGTTTGTCGGAGAGAGAAGTGTCTGACTGCAGGGTGGCCTTGCTGGGCTTTGGGCCAGAGCTGGGCTGTGCAGATGTGGCTGAGCCCTAGTGAAGGGCAAAGGGAGGTGAAAGGGACAGACCCAGAGATGCCAGACCTCAAGCAAGAATCCCTGAGGCCTTGCCCTGGCCGAGGCAGGCCTGAGCCCTCCTGGAGACCCTTCCTCTTTGAGCTAACCCTCTACCCTCACCCCCAAATGATGGCAAAGCAGCCTCTGGTATTCATTCATCCATTCATGCAGTGATTGCCCATCCCTTGCCAGTCATAGACCCTGTGCCAGGCGCTGGGAAGACTGCAGTGGACAACACACCATTCTTCTTTTTAAGTTGTTTATGGTCTAGTGGTTTTTACTCTTGGGCGTATGTGGGAATCCCTGGAGAGCTTGTTAAAAAGGCTGATGCCTGAGCCCTAGCCTCAGAGATTCTGAGTCAGCAGGTCTGGGAGGAGAAGAAGGAACCACATATCAAAGAGCATCTCAGAGGACGGTGCTATGGGAGGTCCTCCCCCGCCCCCAGGCTTGTAGAAATGTGGCTCTGGCCTCAAATCCTTAGGAGGAGAACCTGGTGAGAGTCAGCCTTTGAGAATGTCACCGTTGTTTTTTGTTTTTTCTTTTTTTTTTTTACAGGGACCACCCAGGGAATTAGGTTTAGAGGGGGAAGAAGAGGGTGCCCCCTGGTGCACTGGTTGTTGGGAGTTGGAGAAGCGCTTTCTCTGGGTGGGGAACCCACTTTCCACTGGGAGGGCTCCTTTGCCTGAAGCCTAGCCTCTTCCCGAACAGCGGATTTCCAGCACTCAGCCAGGGAGATGTCGTGCCTGGCAGGATGGTTCACACCGGCGAGGCCCCTCGCTTTCTAATTGTCAGCAGCTGGCTCTGGCTGGTGCCTTTTGGTTTTTTTCCTGGACATCTTGCCCCTCATTTTCTGATCTGGTTTTCCGGCAAACTGTGAGTCTAGGTAATTTTGTAATTCCCACCACTCCAGAATCTCAATATTTATTTTCGGACTCGGGAAGCTATTGTGATTAATTAACCATATCCACCCTCAAAACCATTTTAATTCAGAATATAATTAGGAAGCCTGCTAAGTACGCACAATGAAATCAGGACTCAGCAAGCTTTAAAATTCTGCATCAAAACTGGAACAATTATTTAAAAGGTAAATAATCAGGTTTTTAAAATTTTAGTCTGTAGGAAAATTGATTAGTTCTTGTGTCCAGATACATTTGGATAAGATTTTTGCTGTGTTTGGGACAAAGGTCTCCAAGGATCTCAATTCCAATTATTTTTAAGAGTTTTTCTAATACGTTGTTTCCTTTAAAAAATGGGCCATTTCTGAAAAGAAGAAAAAGGAAAAAAGGAGTTGAAAAAACAGAAAGCGAAACTTTCCAAATTGTAGAAAGGTTCAGATGGTTTGTTGAGTTCTTGGGAAAATAGCTCTGGCATTGATTGCACTGGGTTGGAAAGGACTGGAGACCCAGCCAGGGTGGTTGGTGCTGTGCTGGGCTCGGCCATGAGAAGGCCTGGTCGCTCTACCACTTACCGTGTGGCTTCAGGCAAGCTTCCTCATGTCTGGAACACTCAGTTTCCTGATTTGTAAAATGGGGAAATGAGGACCGCTTTGTAGATTCATTAATGAAGATGAACCCAGATGACCTGTGTAAAGAGTTTAGCACAGTGCTTGACACCGAGATGTACCAATTAAATGCCTACTGTCATCATCACCACCATCACCACCATCGCCACCACCACCACCATCATCACACCATCACCATCGTCATGATCATCATCATCTCTCAATGTTATGAAAGAAGAGGAGAGCATGTATGAGGAACAACCAGAGGTCTCTCCCACCTCCTTCACTGTTCTCCTGGCTGCAGCCACTCTTCCCCAAAGCAGCCCTCGGAGGGGTTGTCTAAGTCACAGCTGTCGCCAGCTGGGCCCCTCCTTTGCCGATCACCACTGGGCTTTGCTGCTTCCACGCCTTTCCTTAGGCAGTATGTTTCCCTGGAACAACTTCCTTCCACGTCTCTGCCTTTCAGGGCTTTCTAGATCTTCAGGGTCCTGTTTACATGCTGTGTCCCTGATACAATCTTTCAAATCCCCCCTTTAAACTGATGTTTATTCACTCCTTCAATCTTGAATTCAATCCACAGGCACTGCTGATTGCCCACCTGAAGGATCACACCAGGTGCAGTGTGAGATGCCGGGAGCCAAGGGAGTGAGCACAGCCCGCGTCCTCTGGTTGCTCACGGTCTGGCAGCGGGATCTTTACGCCCTCTGCTTCCTCACAGCACTGTGCCCATTCCACGCAGACGCCTGCGCCGCACTTTGCTGTGTGAGGCTGGTGTTTACACGCTGGCTTCCTCTCCTCTTGCGGGGTGGTGTGCAAAGTCTGAGGATGAGCACACACCACCAAGGGTCTGTGAAGAGAACTTACATCGCTGAAAAAGTAAACGTGATTCCCTTCTGGATATTCACCCCAAAGAATTGAAAACAGGGACTCAATCTGTGATTTGTACACCCATGTTTGTAGCAGCATTTTCCACAGCGGCTGAATGGTAGCAGCAACTCACTGTCCATTGGCTGATGAATAGACACACAAAGCTCCAGACGAGGCTGGGTGACATAGTGAGACCCCTATCTCTACAAATAATGAAAAAAAATCAGCCGGGCATGGTGGCACATGCCTGTAGTCCCAGCTGCTTGGGAGCTGAGGCAGGGGGATCACTTGAGCCCAGGAGTTGGAGGCTGCAGTGAGCTATGATGGTGCCACTGCACTCCAGCTTGGGCGACAGAGGGAGACCCTGTCTCTAATTTTAAAAAAATGTAATAATAAAATAAATAGCAAATAAATAATAGGGAAATTTTGATACATGCTACAGCATGGATGAACCATAAAAACATGCTAAGTGAAATAAGCCAGTCACAAAAGAACAAATACTGTATGATTCCACTTATATGAGGTACTTTGTCAAATTCACAGATAGGAAGTAGAATGGTGGTTGCCTGGGGCTGTGGGGAGGAGGAAATGAGGAGTTATTGTTTAATGGGTACAGAGTTTCAGTCTGGAAACTGAAAAATTTCTAGAAGTGGACAGTGGTTGTGGTTGCACAGCAATGTGAATGTACGAAATGCCACTGAATTATACACTTAATAATGATTAAAATGAGCAATTCTGTGTTATGTATATTTTATTCCAAAAAAAAAAAAAAGAAAGAAACAAAACCAAAAAACGCAAATCACTCAGCCATCTTTCAAAGCATCTTTCTCCTGTGTTCAGCCCAAGCCAGCATCTTGTTGGAGTAATGCCTGAGGTTTAAACGTGGAGGCCCCAGAGACGCAGGGATTAGTATGCAGCAGAGGAGAATGGGGGGAAGTAGGACTCGCTTCAGGCCCTCCCTGGAGACGGGGATGACAGGCTACAACGTCCATTCACAGAAAACAGAAAAAAGACGTGAGCTTCAACTGATGCCAAAAGATTTATATGTTTTTTCTACCAGTATATTTTTTTATTTAACTGCTAGAAAAATTGGTAATTACCAAAGACTCAGGGTGGCAGGAAGACCAGAGCAGCAACCCTGTCCTGGGGCCTCCTGCTCCAGGGGTAGCCTGAGTCCTGGGGCCCTGTGGTTGTCAGTCACCTCGTGGCTCAGCCCACCCCCGCCTTCCGGAGAGAGCAGCGAGCTGGAAGGATCCTCCCCCGCTCTTCCACCCACCTGGGTGCACAGGAAAGTCCACACTTTTGAACCCAACGTGGTAGGCGTGGAGGGCACTTGCAGGAATATGTTTTAAAGAAACACGGGCACCGTTTCTAGACCCCTTGCTGACCTCTCAGGGAGGGCTTTGGCTGCCAGTGAATCTTGTGAACTTTGATAAGCCATTGATGCAGCTTTGACTTCCAGAGTAGCCTGGCTATTTTAAGAAAGAAAACGCTCATCTGGATCGGAAGGGAAATGAATGCTCCTGTTAGCATGCTATCCTCTGTCACTCTGCCTGGGATTCTGAGCGTCAGAAATGTAGGATCCAGCTTGCGCCTCTGTGAGAAGCTTCTGGGCCCTCGGAGCACACTCCCAACCTGGTGGGTGGGCTGCTGGGCTGATAGTTCTGTTTATCTGGATGCCTCGTTATCCCCAGTCTTCCCAGGTCCTGGAACCTGAAGTCTGTGGGAATTAAGGATTTCCTCTAGTTATTGGAAATGATCATTTTTTAAATTTTTTTTAAAATTTCAGCATATTATGAGGGTACAAATGTTAAGGTTACTTATATTGCCCATGCCCTCCCTTCCCCCTCAAGTCAGAGCTTCAAGCATGACCATCCCCCAAATGTTGCACATCTCACTCATTGTGTTTGTATGTACCCATCCCCTCCTCCCCACTCCCAACCGCCCGACACCCCATAAATGTTTTTCCTATATGTCCACTTAGGTGTTGATCCATTAATACCAATTTGCTGGTGAGTACGTGTAGTGCTTGTTTTTCCATTCTTGAGATACTTCACTTAGTAGAATGGGTTCCAGCTCTATCCAGGAAAATACAAAAGGTGCAATATCACCATTGTTTCTTAAAGCTGAGTAGTACTCCATGGTATACATATACCACATTTTATTAATCCACTCATGAATTGATGGGCACTTGGGTTGTTTCCACAACTTTGCAATTATAAATTGTGAAGCTATAAACATTTGAGTGCAGGTGTCTTTTTCATAAAGTGACTTTTGATCTTTTAGGTAGATGCCCAATAGTGGAATTGCTGGATCAAATGGTAGATCTACTTGTATCGCTTTAAGGTATCTCCATATTGCTTTCCACAGAGGCTGAACCCACCAGCAGTGTAGGAGTGTTCCTATCTCTCCACATCCACGCCAGCATTTATTGTTTGGGGACTTTTTCATAAAGGCCATTCTCACTGGAGTTATGTGATATCTCATTGTGGTTTTGATTTGCATTTCCCTGATGATTAGAGATGTTGAACATTTTTTCATATGTTTGTTGGCCTTTATTCTGTCTTCTTTTGAGAAGTTTCTGTTCATGTCCTTTGCCCATTTTTTGATAGGGTTGTTTGATTTTTTCTTGCTGATTTTCCTGAGTTCTAAATAGATTCTATTTATCAGCCCTTTATCTGATGTGTAGCTTGAGAAAATTTTCTCCCATTCTGTGGGTTGTCTGTTTGCTCTCTTGACAGTTTCTTTGGCTGTGCAGAAGCTTTTTAATTTGATCAGATCCCATTTGTTTATTTTTGTTGCTGCTGTGATTGCCTTTGGGGTCTTCTTCATAAATTCTTTGCCTAGGTCAATGTCTAGAAGAGTATTTCCAATGTTTTCCTCTAGAATTCTAATAGTTTCACACCTAAGGTTCAGGTCTGTTACCCAGCATGAGTTGATTTTTGTGAGAGGTGAAAGTTGTGGGTACTGTTTCAGTCTTCTGCATGTGGCTATCCAGTTTTCCCAGCACCATTTATTGAATAAGGATTGTTTTCCCCAGTGTATGTTTTTGTCTGCTTTGTCGAAGATTAGTTGGCTATATGAGGATTGTTTTATATCTGGGTTCTCTGTTCTGTTCCACTGATCAATGTCCCTGTTCTTATGCCAATCACAAGCTGTTTTAATTACTATAACCTTGTAGTATAGTTTGAAATCTGGTAAATTGATACCTTCTGTTTTGTTTTTATTGGCTAGGATTGATTTTGCTATACAGGGTCTTCTCTGGTTCCATATGAAGCATAAAACTATTTTTTCTATATCTGTGAAAAATGATGATGATATTTTAATAGGGATTGCATTGACTCTGTAGGTCACTTTGGGTAGTATACACATTTTAACAATGTTGATTCTGCCAACCCATAAGCATGGTATATTCTTCCACCTGTTTATATCCTCTGCTATTTCTTTCTTCAGTGTTTCATAGTTCTCCCTGTAGAGGCCTTTTTCCTCCTTAGTCAAATATATTCCTAGGTACTTTATTTTCTTTATTGCTATTTTGAAGGGAATTGAGTCTTTGATTTGGTTCTCACTTTTACTGTTGTTGGCGTATATGAATGCCTCTGATTTCTGTGTATGGATTTTGTATCCTGAGACTTTACCAAATTCATTTATCAGTTCAAGGAGTCTCTTGGTTGAATCCTTGGAGTTTTCTAGGTATAATATCATGTCATCAGCAAAGAGTGAGAGTTTGATCTCTTCTGCTCCCATTTGGACACCCTTAATTCCATTCTCTTGTCTGATTGCTGTAGCAAGGACTTCCAGCACTATGTTGAATAGAAGTGGAGATAGTGGGCAACCTTGTCTTGTTCCAGTTCTAAGTGGGAATGCTTTCAATTTTTCCCCATTCAGTATGATATTGGCTGTGGTTTGTCATATATGGCTTGTATCATTTTTAGGTAAGCCCCATCTATGCCTATTTTGTTGAGCGTTCTTATCATAAAAGGGTGTTGAATTTTGTCAAATGTTTTTTCTGCTTCTACTGAGAGGATCATATGGTCTTTGTTTTTGCTTCTGTTTATATGGTGAATTACATTTATAGATTTGCATATGTTGAACCATCCCTGTATCCCTAGGATGAAGCCCACTTGGTTGTCATGGATTATTTTCTTGGCAAGCACCTGGATTCGATTGGCTAGGATTTTCTTGAGAATTTTTGCATCTATATTCATAAGGGATATTGGTCTGTAGTTTTCTTTTTTGTTGTTGTTGCATCCTTTCCTGGTTTTGGTATCAGGGTTATATTTACTTCATAAAATGTGTTGGGGAGGATTCCATCCTTCTTGATGTTGTGGAATAATTTCTCCAGGATAGGCACCAGTTCTTCCTTGTAGGTGTGGTAAAACTTGGTGTGAAACCATCTGGTCCAGGACTTTTCTTTTAAGGAAAGTTTTTTATTGCTGTTTCAATTTTAGTACTTGATATTGGTCTGTTCAGGAATTCTATTTCTTCCTGGTTAAGCTTAGGGAGGCTGCATGCATTTCCTCCACATTTTCCCGGTTGTGTGCATAGAGGTTTTTGTAGTATTCATAAATTATATCTTGTATCTCTGGGGCATCAGTTGTAATTTCTCCTTTATTGTTCCTCATGGAGCTTATTAGAGATTTTTCTTTTCTACTTTTCGTTAGTCTAGCCAAAGGTGTGTCAATTTTGTTTATTTTTTTCAAAGAATTAACTTTTTGTTTTATTAATCTTTCGTATGGTTTCCCTGTTGTCAATTTTGTTTAGTTCTGATTTGATCTTAACGATTTCACTTCTTCTGCTGCGTTTGGGGTTGGTCTGTTCTTCTTTTTCCAACTCTTTGAGATGATTCATTAGGTTGTCTATTTGTGATCTTTTTGACTTTTGGATATAGGCATTTATGTAAATAAACTTTCCTCTCAATATTGCTTTAGCTGAGTCCCACAAGATTTGGTAACTTGTGTCTCCTTTGTCACTTAGTTCAAAGAATCTTTTGATTTCCATCTTGATTTCCTCATTTATGAAATGACATTCAGCAGAAGGTTGTTTAGTTTCCATGACTTTGTGTAGAAATGAGAACTCCTGTTAGGATTGATTTCTATATTTATTCCATTGTGGTCTGAAAAGATACATGGTATAATTTCTATTTTTTTAAATTGTTTGAGACATGCTTTGTGTCCTAGGATATGGTCAGTCTTAGAGAATGACCCGTGAGCTGAGGAGAAGAGTGTATACTCAGTGGTTTTGGGGTAGAATGTCCTGTAAATGTCAGTCAGGCCATTTGTTCTAGAGTTTTGTTTAAGTCCATTATTTCTTTGTTGATTTTCTGTTTGGAGGATCTGTCCTGTGCTGTCAATGGGGAGTTAAAGTCTCCAACTATTATGGTGTTGTTGTTTATCCATTTGTTTAGATCAAGTAGAGTTTGCTTTATGAATCTGGGTGCACCAAGGTTGGGTGCATATATATTTAGAATTGTTATGTCTTCTTGTTGAACTTTACCCTTCACCATTATATAGTGACCTTCTTGTCTTTTATTACTTTTGTTAATTTAAAAGTTAAGTTATCTGTAATCAGCACCACCATGCCAGCTTTCTTTTGGCTTCCGTTTGCTTGAAATATTGTTCTCCACCCCTTTACCTTCAATCTAACTGCATCCTTGCAGGTTACATGTGTTTCCTGAAGGGAGCAGATACTTGGCTTGTGTTTTTTTATCCATTCAGCCAGCCTATGTCTCTTGAATGGGGAGTTCAAGCCATTCACATTTATTGAGATAACTGATAGGTGTTTCATTATGTTGAGTTGAACTTTGTTGCTTTGTTTTCTCTCTTGAGCCATTGTAGTGTCTGGGCTTTGATCTTTAGCATTGAGTAGATTTACATTCATGAGTGTTTATTGTGCTGATCCGTGGGTAACACTGTTTTGAGTACTTCTTGAAGGGCTGGTCTTGTCTTGGTGAATTCCTTCAGTCTTTGCTTATCTGAGCATGTCTTGATTTCTATTTCATACACAAAACTTAGCTTTGCAGGGAATAAGATTCTAGGCTGGGCATTATTCTGTTTCAGAAGAGTGAGAATGGGGCCTCAGCCTCTCCTTGCTTGTAAAGTTTCAGTAGAGAAATCTGGTGTTATTCGGATTGGCTTTCTTTTGTATGTTACTTGCTTCTTTTGTCTTACAGCTCTTAGAAGGACCTCTTTAGTTGATACTTTGGTCAGTCTGATGACTGCATGTCATGATGTCTTCCTGTTTGCATTGAATCTCCCAGGGGTCCTTTGAGCTTCTTGAACTTGTATCTGGAGATTTTTAGCAAGGCCTGGGAAATTTTCCTCTATTATATCTTCAAATAGCTTGTCCAACCCTTGAGTGTTGTCTTCTTCCCCTTCTGGTAACCCTATGACCCTCACATTAGGTTTCTTCACATAATCCCACATCTCTTGTAGGCTTTGCTCTTTTCTCTTGTTTCTCTGCTCTATCTCTGTGACTGATTTATTTAATTGGAAGGTGTTATCTTCAATCTCTGAGATTCTTTCTTCTGTTTGATCTACCCTGTTCTTGAGGCTTTCCACTGTATTTTGTAGTTCCCTGAATTGATTCTTCATTTCCAGGAGTTTGGTTAGACTTTTCTTCATTGTTTCAATTTCTTTAGTGAATTTTTGTTCCAGGTCCTGGAATCTTTTTGCATTTTCTTTGTGTTGGTTATCCAGTTGTTCTTGCAAGTTGTTGGATTTTCTTACAATCCATGTTTGAAATTCCTCTTCTGTCATTTTAGTGGTCTGATTTTGGTTGGTGTCCATTTCTAGGGCTTGGTGCTCCTCTTTGGGGGTGTGCTTTCTGTTTGGTTCTTCATGTTTTCAGAGTTCCTTCGCTGATTTCTGCCCATCTGGATCATTTGTTGCTTCTTGCCTTTAGGTTTTTGTTTGGATAATGACACACCCTGTTTAGTCTCTGAGCCAGTAGGTGGTGTTTGTGGGTGAGATTCGACCACACCCTGTACAATGAGTCAGTAGGTGCTGTGAAAAGGGTGTGCAGAAAGTTCTCCCTGTCAGTAGGTGGCACTTGCTCAGAGGAACAGGCTACACTGTTGTTTTTGGGTCTTGTATCCAGTTCTTGTTCCTCTGGAGAGGCAGTCTGGTGCCTCAGGTGGTGGGTGGGGCCCTGGGACTTCCAGGTGTGCCCTTATTCTCCACCTCAGTGAGGGCTGGTATTGGAGTGAGTCTGGGCAGAGCTGGGTTGGTTAAGCCTGCCCTCAGACACCACAAATGCTGTTAGCAGGGGTCAAAGTTCTGTTCTCTGCTTCAGGGAAAAGCCGTCAGGGAGGGGCTGGAATGGCCCTGCTCAGTCAGAAAGTCTGTGTGTGGGGGTGGGCCGTCTACCCTCCCCAACTCCATGGCTACTCCTGGGCCTCTGCCAGCAGGCCAGACCTCCCGCCACCGGGCCTCCCCTGGTTGTGATGCCGGCTGGGAGGTTCCCTGCACAGGATTGCCGCCTGGGCTGGACACACAGCCCCCTTTTGGGAGGAGAGTTGCCCTCAAGGACACTGATCTGCCCCTGAAGGCAGACACACCTCAGTAGGCCAGTTCACGAATATCCCTTTTGTGCCCCAGGCAATGGGATACCTGGGTGCACTGGGATCTGGTCTGCAGGTCTGGTCTCCAGGGCCCTGGAGTTCAATCCCTAACCTCACCAGGGTGAGGAGTGCCAGTCCCAATTCACCCACGGGGAGCCCAAGCTGGGTCTATGTCTCTCAGCCTCAGGGTCTGCCCCGTTCTCCTGGGATCACCGTGCCAGCAGCACCTGGGAGGGCTGGCGGGTAGGGAGCTCACACTCTGAGTACCCCTCAGTCAGCTGTAGGGCCCCAAAAGGGAAGGTCCTGTTCCTTGGAGATGCCTCTGGCTGGTGGCTGTATTGTCTCTCTTCGCAGCCGCAGACAGGGAAGGGGGAGGGGAGAATGAGGCAATATGGCGCCTGCCAGGCGGCTCGGGTCTGTGCACAGGGAGGTGCCCCGAGGGAGTTGGCAGCCTGGTGCCACATCCGCTACAGGCTTACCGCTCACTGGTGGTGGCCGTCTCTGGGCTGGTGTCCGCAGGTCTCTCCAACCACTGGGGAGCCCGCCAGCAGTCTGAGATGCAAGGAAGGGGAGAGTTAACCGCTCCACCTACCCTTGCCACTGGTCTCCAGGCTACTTGGGAGGTCTTTGCTTCCAGTTCTCCTCCACAACTTCCTCCCATGGAGTCTCCTGTGGTCGCAGGTACCCCTCCTTCCGACCTCCATCCGATGTATGCTCATCTGCTTGCTTCTTTCTTCTAATTTCTCCTAGAATCAGTCTTTTCTGCAGAGACACTCTATCTGGCAGTGTTTCTCATCTGCCATCTTGCCCTGGCCCCCCGGAAATGATCATTAAAGAAGGCATCACATTTAGAGGAACGTGTTATTAATCAAAGGCAATATACCGTGTGTAGTTCTGTGTAGCTAGAATCAGATACAATATGATCAGTGTAAGGAGGGATTGCACAGAACATGTGGAGAGTGGGTGTCCCAGCCTGGCACTTATGACCCCCTAAGGATTTGCAGATCACCTTTTAAAGTCTGTTAATTCCTTGAAATTGTGACCAAAATTGTTTGTTTTGTTTTAAGGAAGGGGAAGAGATAGACATATAAGAAAGGAAGATCTACAATTTTATTAGATTCTCAATGTGACCCCAAGAAAGAGGTTAAGAACTGATCCTCCTTGCTTTACCGATGGGGACACTGTGGCCCACAGACAAGAAATGCCCTCATGGAGGTAACCAAGCTTCTGATGGCAACCCTTGGTCTAAAGCTCTTTGCACTAGGCCAGTATCCCCAGACATGCCTGGCCACAGAAGTCACATGGGACAACTATCAAAAACTCAGATGGCATAGAGGTTCCCAGGGCCCCTCTGCCCTATGAATTCTGCAGTGGGATGGTGCATTGTGGACCTCAGGTTGGAGTGAAGTGGCCTGGAGACCTTTTGGGCCCAGGGCAAGGCAAGAGCTGGGGCAGAGAGCAACTCCACGGGTGTGTCCCAGAGCCCTGCACTGCCCCTCTGTGCCATGAAGCTGGACAAGGAAAAACAGGAGCAAAATCTGAGAGTCCCAGGACATCAAAGCTCTATCGAAAGCCTGCAGCAATCTGCCAAGCTCCTAAACAGAAGGGGATCCCCCTGGGATATCCCCAGGCCAGCGTGAGGCTCACCCCGGGGTTCTCTTTGGGAGGGTGTTGGGCCAAACCACCTCTGCTGTTCAAGACTCTGCAGCTCAGTTTCAGGAACGAGTGTACTTGCGGCCTCTCTTGCAGAAGTGGGTGGAAGAAGCTAACCACAACACAATCTTTAGGAGATACACAAAGCAGAGACCCTCACACAGGCTGGGAATAGAAAGCTAATGGGTATTGAGAACTCAGCCAGAAGCAACCTGGGAATGTGTTTCCGCGGTGCCCAAAACCCACACTGCAGCAGATCAGCCACGCTGGCCAGCAGCCGGGGCTGGGGAGGATGTGGTCCCAGAGCGGTGCTGTAACCAGCGCCAGAGGGCAAACGACCAAGCGGTGACTATTTGTGACAACAGGATTTTGAGGCTGCTGGGTCTCCTTTCCCTGGGAAACATCCTTTCCTGGGGCCTCAGTGCCCCGTTTTGGTACCCAGGCTATGGGGGCCCTGACTTCACTACACTGTACTCCCTCACTTTCCCTCACCTCTGTCACTATGCTCGGTGCTCCCACGCACTCAGACTGAGGTGCTGGCCCTTCCCGGGAATGGGGGCAGAAAAGAGGAGAACCTGGGTGGGGAGAGAGAACCCTGGAGATTGTGCAGGGCTCTGGAGATTATGTTCTTCATTATTGAGAAAGGACTTGGGAACACAAAGGGTGGGGGCACAGAGTCTGGGGGGACCTGGCTGGAGGGAAGGTGAAGTTCAATGATGCTCTTGATTTTAATCTTCATATCACTCATCACGTTTTTCTTATAGAAACCTGGGATGGGGACACACATACACACACACACACACACTCAGATGCCCATTCCCTTCCCCTACGTATTATGATTCTGTAGCCCCTTAGGGTAAGGCCTAGGAATTTGGATGTGTAACAAGCTCCCCACATGGTTGTTTTGACCAGCAAATTTGGGAAACATTGTGCAGTCATTCCTCGCTGAACTATGGGGATGTGTTCTGAGAAACTCATTGTTAGGTGATTTCATTATTGTGCCAACATCATAGAGTGAACTTACACAAACCTGAATGGGACAACCTACTACACACACGGGCCACCACCGTTCCTAGGCTACAAACCTGGGCAGCATGCTACTGTGCTGAATACTGTAGGCAATGGTAACACACTGGTAAGTATTTGTGTATCTAAACACATATAAACATAGAAAAGGTACAGGAAAAATATGGTATAAAAGATTAAAAATGCTCAAGCCTGTAATCCTAGCTCTCTGGGAGGCCGAGGTGGGCGGATCGTTTGAGCTCAGGAGTTCGAGACCAGCCTGAGCAAGAGTGAGACCCCATCTCTACTATAAATAGAAAGAAATTAATTGTCCAACTAATATATATATAGAAAAAATTAGCCGGGCATGGTGGCGCATGCCTGTAGTCCCAGCTACTTGGGAGGCTGAGGCAGCAGGATCGCTTGAGCCCAGGAGATTGAGGTTGCTGTGAGCTAGGCTGATGCCACGGCACTCACTCTAGCCTGGGCAATAAAGTGAGACTCTGTCTCAAAAAAAAAAAAAAAAAAAAGATTAAAAATGGTACACGTATATAGGGCACTTACCATGAATGGAGCTTGCAGGACTAGAAGTTGCTCTGGGCAAGTCAGTGAGTGAGAGGTGAGCGAAGGTGAAGGCCTAGGACAGCACTGTGCACTACTGCAGACTTTATAAACACTGGACACTTGGGCTACACTAAATTTATTTTAAAATATTTTTCTTTCCTCAATAATAAATTAACCTTAGCTTACTGTAACTTTTTAACTTTATAACCGTTTTCAATATATTTTTTAACTTTTTTACTTGTAATAACACTTAGCTTAAAACACAAACACATTGTATGGATGTACAAAAATAATTTCTTTAGCCGGGCGAGGTGGCTCACGCCTGTAATCGTAATCCTAGCACTCTGGGAGGCCGAGGCAGGCGGTTTGCTCGAGGTCAGGAGTTAGAAACCAGCCTGAGTGAGACCCCGTCTATACTATAAATAGAAAGAAATTAATTGGCCAACTAATACACATAGAAAAAAAAAATTAGCCGGGCATGGTGGCGCATGCCTGTAGTCCCAGCCACTCGGGAGGCTGAGGCAGCAGGATCGCTTGAGCCCAGGAGTTTGAGGTTGCTGTGAGCTAGGCTGATGCTACGGCACTCACTCTAGCCTGGGCAACAAAGTGAGACTCTGTCTCAAAAATAATAATAATAATAATAATAATTTCTTTATATCCTTATTCTATAAGGTTTTTTTTATGCTTTTAAAAATGTTTTATTTTTCTTTATTTTTTAAACGTTTTTTTGTTAAAAACTAAGGCACAAATACACACATTAGCCTAGGCCTACACAGGTCAGGATCATCAATATCACTATCTTCCACCTCCACATCTTGTCCTACTGGAAGGTCTTTGGGTGCAATAACAGGCATGGAGCTGTCATCTCCTATGACAACAATGCCTTCTTCTGGAACATCTCCTAAAGGACCTGCCTGAGGCGGTTTTACAGTTCACTTTTTAAAAAAAATATGAATAGGCTGCAAGATCAAGGTAGATTCTAAAAAATAAAGAAATAAAATATGAGTGGGAGTAGACTCTAAAATAATAATAAATAATATAATAAATACACAAACCAGTAACCTAGTTATTCTTCATCACTATTAAGTAATATGTGCCTACACAATTATGTCATGCTTTTATATGACTGACAGCACAGGAGGTTTGTTCACACCGGCATCACCACCAACGTGAGCAATGACATCACAATGGCTACAATGGCACAGGGTGATAGGAATTTTTCAGCTCTGTGATAATCTTATGGGATGACCATCTGTCATTGGTCCATCGCAGACGGAAACGTCGTTATACAGTGCATGACTGCTAAGCTAATGCGCTATTAACTTGTCAGGCCAAACCTTAGGAGGCAGTGCCCCACTTCCATCCAGTCCTCCACGTGGGGATGTGGGAGCATCAAGGTGCGTCGTTCTCGACGTCGTGTGAATGCCTTTTCCATGTGCTATGGAAACCCCAAAGCCTGCCCAAGAGAAGGGATTTAAAAATCGCATAGGTACACACAGACGGCAGATTGGGATGGAGAGGGAGGTGAAGAGGAAAGGAGGGAAGAGAGGAGGGAAGGTAATACACAACCATTGAGTGTTGAGCATCTAATTTGTGTCAGACGCTGTGCTGGGCACTTTACAAATATTATTTCATTTAAGGACAGACAAATCCAGTGATTTTGCAGAGATGACAGACCACACCCACCACTCTTTCTCTCTCTCTTACATTTCCCAGAAAAGCACAGAAGGGTGCAGGCTACCCCACAGGCCACCAGACAGGCATGTGATTGCCTTCTGGAGGTGTGTGTCTGTGACCCAGGACTCCACGTGCTACAAGAGCAGCCACCCACTTACCAGGAGCTGAGTTCTTGGGACCAAGCCCTTTACAGTGAGAAGCAGCTTATCCCCAACGTGAGGCACGGTGGAGAGATGGGCCCAGTGGCTGCGAGTCTAACTGTGCTTAGACTGGGACACTTATCCAGAGTCCTGGTGAGGACATGGCATGTTGCTTTCCTCCTTCTTCTTCAACTGCACCTGAGGTAAAATGGCCAAACATTCTTAAATTCCTGGGTGCAGGGATCTGTTGTTTCTGCTATTTATGATACGTGCTCAGGGCTTGCTGCCCACAACGTGCCCCAGCAAAGCGTTTAAGACAGTGGTTCTAAGCCCAGCTGAACATCAGCATCACGTGCAGAGCTTTTAGCAAGTTCTGCTGCCTGGCCTGCATCCCAGACTGACTGAAACAGACTCTCCGGGGAGTGTGGGAGAGGATGCTGTCTCTGCTTTCTAAAAGCCCCCTCAGGAGTTTTCAGTGTGCAGCAGGGTTGAGAACCACTGTGGTGGTGACAGCTCCACGACGGCGGCCAGTGATCCTTGTCACTGGTGTTTATGCTCTTGTGCGTACTCTCTTCCAGCAACAAATAGGGCTGACCTGCGTGACCAAGAGGATGCTCAGGAGTGATGGTTTGTGAGTTCTGAGGCCAAGCCATCAAAACACTGCAACTTCCACCTTGACCACCTGCTCTGGAGGAAGCCAGGTGCCATGCCATGAGGACACCCAAGGGCCCTGTGGAGAGGCCCATGTGGAAAGAAACTAAGTTCTCCCACCATCAGCCAGAGCACTGTCTGACTGACCAAGTGAGCCACCTTCGAAACAGATCCTTCAGCCCGCAAAAAATAGATCCTGCAACTCTGGCTGACATCCGACTGCAATTCGTGAGAGATCTTGACCCAGAACAACCCAGCAGGGCCCTCCCAAATTCCTCATCCACAGAAACTGGAAGAGATTTTAAACATATATGTTGTTTTAAGCTTACTGTCAGCAAACTACCACGTGCAGGCAAATTCTAGCCCAATGCCTGTTTTTGTAAATACAGTTTTACTGGAACACAGCCATACTTATTTGTTTACATATTGTCTATGGCTGCTTTCAATGTCAACAGCAAAGGTGAGCCTAAAATATTTACTAGCTGGCCCTTTACAGAAAAAGTTTGCCAACCCCTGTTTTAAGTCATTAAGTGTTGGGGGTTGTTTATAACACAATAGCTAACACAACTTTAGAAAGAACATAAAGACCAGAAATGGCATGGATAAGGCCATTTGGGGAATGGATCTCATGAGGATTTCTATTAATAAATCCAGCAGTAACTCTATATATGTCATCTTTGAAAGAAGGAAGGCTCTCTTTGCAGAAAAAATGCTAGGAAGATTCTGGTTTTGTGCTTAGGAGCCTTAAATTGAGAGCTCTGAGCCTACCTAGTAACAGTGAAGAAATGATAAGAATTTTGTACAGGCTATTTTGATAAGTAAAGATAGCTAATCCTTACTAGTCAGTTCTGAAAAGTGTCTTGACTATGAACATTTAGCCCATTAGCCAGAGAGTTTCTAAATCTCCTCTTCCCTGGGTGCTTTGTGATCAAGGTTTGTATCAGTTAGGATACTTTTGGTTGCAGGTAAGAGAAAATCCAATACAAATTTATATAAATATCAAGGACATTTATAGGGTTACATAAGTAATCCAAAGGAAGATCAGATTCAGGCACAGTATAATCTGGGACTTCGGTTAGATGTTTCTGTAATTCTATTAGTTCTGCCTTCTCTGTGTGATGGATTTGTCCTCATCCTGGTTTTCCATATTATAGCAAAATTGTTATACAAGATTTAGGAATTAATTTGAACATCACACTATGTAAAGCAAAAGAAAACACCTGTGTCCCAGGTGTCAATTTTTGTTAATAAAAGTCCTGACAGCAATTCTGACTAGTCCTACTTAGGTCATATGATTACTTCTGATAGGAATTTATCTATGACTAGGGGATGCAATGCCCTGATTGGGCTTAGGCTATGTCACATCATGGATTCTGCAACTCCTAAAATCATATGAATCCCTGAAATAGTTGAGCAGGTTATGCATCAGTAACAACCTCAAAATCTTAGTAGCTTAGTACAACAAAACTTTATTTCTTCCTTACATAAAGTCCCCTGAGATTCAGGATGACTTTGCAGGGCAGCTGTTCTCCACAAATTGGCTCAGTGATCTAGGCTGAAGGTGTGGCCCCTGCAAACCAACACAAGTTTCATCGTGGCAGGCGAGGAGAGAGCTTGGAGATCCATGCCCCAGCCCTGTAAGCTTCCACCTGGTAATGACATGTCACTACTGTGCAGATTTCATTAGCCAAAGCAAGTCCTATGTCTGTGCCTAACCTCTAGAAGGCAATAAAGCACAATCCTCCCATGTGTCCCAAAGAAGAGACAAGGAAATACTGATGAAAAGCACTAACATCTACCACAATCCAAATAGGATATTAGGATGGAAGAAGGAAAAAGCGATAGCGGGAGGCAACAGACAGGTATCTTCTTTAAGCCTCATTTGAGAAATAAAGGTTTTTGTTTGGCCAGCATTGCTGCCCTGCTTTCACATGGAGAAAATACTTTTGGTTAAGTGGGGCCCACCTTCCTCCTGTACCACAGCCACAGAAGTGGTCACAAGATCCAAGCCCAGCCAATCAGAGCGTCCTATTTCCCCGGCCATTGTGATTGTTTCAGGAACGGGCATGTGACCCAGGCTGGGCCAATCAAAACAGTTCTTATAATTTTCCCCTCATTAATTATTAGGAAAAAAGATCCATCCTCTCTCTGATTTCTAAACTGGTAAAGTAGGGCCTGTCTTAAATTTGAGACTGTGTCTCAAATAAATAAATAAATATTATTGAGATATTTTATATTTCTTTTTTTCTTTTTGCCCAGACTTCACAATATATTCCTTTTTATTTTTTTAACACTAAGCCTTTGAAACCATGTGCGTATTACAGCATGTCTCAAGTCAAACTAGGCACATTTCAAGTACTCAGTGAGTGCCACATGAGGCTGGTGGTTACCATATTGGACAGTGCAGATCTAGAAACTCAATGATGCCACCAGGTCTCCATCTCTCTATAGATACTCTCCATTTGTTGAGCAAGGTGCCACTAGCAGCCCTAGATTTGTACTTTAGCAGTTTGGTCTCCAACTCAACTCTTCTCTCTCTCTCTCTCTTTTTTTTTTTTGTTTTGACAGAGGTTCACTCTGTCACCCGAGCTAGAGTGCAGTGGCGTCATCATAGCTCACTGTAACCTCAAACTCCCAAACTCCTGGGTGCAAGCAGTTTTCCTGCCTCAGCCTCCCGAGGAGCTGGGACTACAGGCAGGTACCGGCTAATTTTCCTTCCCTTTCCCTTTCCTTCTACCCTCCCTTTCCATCCCCTCCCCTCCCTTCCCTTCCCTTCCCCTTCCCTTTCCTTCCCTTTCCCCTTCCCTTCTCTTTCCTTTTCCCTTCACTTCCCTTTCTGAGATGGGGTCTAGCTCTTGCTCAGGCTGGCCTCAAGCTCCTGACCTCAAGCAATCCTCCCACCTGGGTCTCCCAAATTGCTAGGGTTATAGGCATGAGCCACCACGCCCGGCCTGTTTATGTTGATTATATACTGAAATGATAATATCTCAGATATATTAGGTTAAAGAAAATATATTATTAAAATTAACTTTTTCTGTTTCTTTTCACCTTTTTTTAATGCGACTACTAGAAAATTTCAAATTACATATGAGGCTTGCCTGACATTTCTATTAGCCAGCATTGCCCTGGACTAAGTCATGCCTGAAGTCAGCTGTGCCCTGCACTTTCAAGCTGCATGAGTTAATGCGGTCGCTCTTTTTTTCCCTCTTAAGTTAATTGAGTTGAGTCTCTGTCGTTTTCACCCTAGAGTCCTGAAAAACAGTTGCCTCCTGAGAATTTCGAAGAGCTAAAATTGCCCATGTACCTCTCTTATGGGAAAATGGCAATGAGAGTTCAAAACAGAAAATACTTGAATTTTTGTTTTCTTAGTAACTTTTTAAAACAAATTCTGAGTTGTAGTCTATGGAAAGTTTTTTGAAAATTTTGGATCAATAAAACTCACACTCTGGATGAGTTCAATCTCAAGTTCAGATGTGAACTCAGAGGGCAAAGGGTGGGGGAAGGAGGACAAGGAGAGGAAGCTGTGGTAGGTGGGCTAGGGTTAGAGAACTAACCAGAGGTTGAGGAAGTCCCTTAAGGGGAGTGGCCAGTGGTTCAGCTGAGAGTGTTTAAGGGGGCATGCCAAACTTAGGAGCAATGAAATGAATTTGGGCTTTGGAGTCAGCAGGGCTGAGTTTGAATGTTAACATTTGCTATGCTTTATCCATGCAGTTTTAGGCCTTCATTTGCTATCCTCTGAAACATTTGCAAAGTGGGAAATATACTATCCTAATGTAGACTACTATAAGGATCAGTAGCAATATGCCCCTCATGGGCTTGCACAGTGAGCAGTCACTAAATAGTGGTTTATCATGATTACTATTCCAGGCTAGGATCCACAGCCAAGCACGTCCAATCAGATGACTAGAACGAGGCAGTACACATTTCTAGGAAAGGGCAATGCTTGAGACATCATTGGGAGGGTCTTCATCTGTTTTGGATTAGAAATCCAGCTAGTTGCCAGGGGTCAGAGGCACTGTTCTTAAAGGGATCA
>VSMD01125813.1:0-31703 GCA_008750895.1 Mirza zaza | reverse complement strand
TCAATGAATCATACCTAAGGAAACCTCCATTCAAGTTCTATTGCCATAAAGAAGGTACCACCTGACAGCAGGATTTTCTGATTGCTGGTAAAAAGCTAAACAGAAACAGTCAGCCTTTAGTGCTAACCTTGCACATGGAAATAAAAAGGTAACAGTCATGACAACAACATCCATTTATTTATATAAATATTGGTTACATGTAAATGAGCCTTGAGGTTTAGCAGGACTAGAAAACAATTTGAGACAATGGGTGTGATCTTTGAATGTTAAAGCTTCATGAAGCATCGTAGTGTTATGTCTGAAACCAGTCTGTCTGTGTTCAAAGCAGGACTTCACCTCTTATTGGGTGTTGACCTTAAGCAAGCTATTTAACTTCATGCTTAACACTCCTGGTCTAGTGCATATCTTAGGGTTATTATAGATTAAACAGCTTATATTTACAAGATTCTTAGAATACACCTGATGTAGAGTAAGTGCTATTTCAGTGCTTGTTAAGTGATAAAATAGCAGTACTTTATTGCCCATCCAATTCAATGGAATCTGTAAGAAGAGACCAAAACTTTTTAAAGATAGTAGTGATTCAACAGGTGTTTCAAACAGGGTTACAAAGTCAAAGCTCTGAAAGGTACCTCAGTGTTTTAACCTTGCGTTGTAAATGGTAATTTTATGTACCCCAAACAACCAGCAGCATTAAGCAGAAAAAAAATGATTAAGAACATCAGTTTTGTGATAGCAACCACAAAACTCAACCACACTTGAAACATCCTTGCTTTCTTACTCATTAGTTATATGGCCTGGGATAACTTTTAAGCCTGTTTTCTTATTTTAGTTTGTGGGCAAGCACTGAAAAATATTATTTGTAATTTTGATCATCCTTATTTACTCTCCAGCAAAACTCAGTGGCTTCTTTTCTATTACTCAAGTGACTAAGTCTTGACATCTTTGATATTTCAAATTATAGGACTCAAATCTGTTGTAAATTCTTTTATATTTACATAGCTCTAAATCTTATCAGTCTGTTAACAGAACATTAACATTATGTATTTCCAATAAACATTTGATTTTCTTATTGATATATCCCCAAATCAATATTTTCTTCTAATCATTGATACTATGTTAAGGCAAGATGCATGCAATTGTATATATATATATATATATATATATATATATACACATACAGGTACTCTAAGAAAAAAAGCACATTTGAAAAAATATTAATTAATAATATATCTCTTTTTCTTTTTTGTGGTAATTTGTTTATGGAAGAAGTAACAGCTGTAGAACTGTAGTTATAGAGACTGATCTTTAAAGTTTCTTTTAGATTGGATAACTTCATAGGAAAGTAAAGCACTGAATGGAAAATAAACTTTTATGGGTAAACACCTTTTTATATATCCCCAAAGAATGCCTTCTGTTTATATGAACAAAGGCTTCATTCATAATTACACTCCAGTGCTCTTCTGACTGTTTTGCATAATATCTAACTTGCAACTTTCTGATTGATATAAGTGTTAGACTGTGTCATTTTGAAAATGAGTATTATGATCAACTCTTTCTAGTAGTTTTTATAGATGTTTTCTGTAATGAAATTTAAGTAAATTGTTGAAATTTAGAAACCTTGATGGTACAGCTTCATTTCCTCCACAGGCAGTCGAGGTAAGGAAAATCTGCTTAAGGATTCTCAGTGAATGTACCAGTGTTTAAAAGATAACTTGAATTTCCCTTTTTAAAAGAGATGGGGAAGAGTGAGTTATTGAAGTTGCAATCTGCAGTTTTGATATTCATGTATAAAAAGGGGCAGATGTTCTTTTCTGGTAAATCATTCCCATAATACATTTACCCTGTATTCAGGGATGAATATGCTTACTGCTAAGTCTTGGCAGAGGTTTCAGGAAAACATTGATTAAACTCCATTGGTGAACAAAGAAGAGAAAAGATTAGTCATTTAGAATGCAGTGTTATTCTTTCAACCTTTCGTAAGCCTCTCCTTTCTTGAAAACTTTGTTTGATTCATAGTATTAAGCCTAAAGTGAACTGTCATTTTTAATGTTATTTGCAGACAATCAAAATTATATATATATATATATATATATATAAAATATACACAGGAATCCATGAATATTCTCAGGGATTTCATACAAGCAAATCCCGGAGAACATTCCTAGACCACATTTTTAACATTAATCTTCACTCATATTTATAGAATTCTCATAGCCTTTATATACTACCTTTCTTTGAGATGTAAAAAGGATAAACATAGTAAATTAATAGATTCAAAATATACTTTTATAATCAAAATAAATAGTTGGTTATGTCAATTTTTCAAACTGGCAGTAATTCTAGATGTAGGTTAAAAAAATCATTTGAACTGATTAGCTGTGTATAAATAGAAAAAAAATTTAAATACATGAATGTTTACTGTATATATATAAACATATATAGTGGATTGGTAGGACTTTAAAGTTTATAGAGATTAGTAGAGATAAGTAAGCAGGCATGTGATGGATAGGTAGATAGATGAATAGATAATGATCAAAATTGTGCATAGAATATATTGCATATATGTGCATTTTATATTTATAAATATGTGTATATAGCAGGCATATTTTTTAAAAAGAATTCCTAGTTACTGTATGATGAAAATAAACAGTTGAGAGGATTGGAACAATTTAGAAACTGTAGAATTTCCAACCTTTATGCAGTTAATAGATTATCTAGTTTCACCTTCATGTTATAATTTCGAAGATAACAAAACTACTTGTACAACTGAGTTATACATAGTGACTAAAATAGTTTAAACTTGATTTTAATATAGGGATATTAAATGAGAGAGAGTGAGGGGGATGGAGAGGAAGATATTCATATTATTTAATAATAATTGCATAAAAATTTGCATATCATAGTCAAGGGTCAATGACAATACAAGTGTCCATTCATTAGTTCAGTATTAAGTTGTTGCTATGATCAAAGACCTCTATAAGGGCTAAATAAACTTCGGAACATGATTCTTGACTAAAACAAAGCATAGTTGGAGCAAAATGTGGCTGTGTTTTATGGAGGTAGGAGGTAATTCCATAAGACAGAGGGAAAGAGACTTCCACTATATAATTGCCTATGTAGTCTTATAGCAACATGATGATAATGTATATTGAAAGGCAGTGAGATCAGAGTCAATATGAAGGATGATTTGACTCATCTTGGAGACTAACTCAGTGTTACTTGAAAGGAAAAAACAAAGATTATTGCAAGGTTTTAGGTGTGAGAGAAAGGACTAACTATATGACAAGTATAAGGAAGCTCAGAGGGAAACTGAAATGTGGGATGACAGTTTAGTTTTAAACATTTTTTGATGATAGCAAGGTGAATACTTGGAATCTGTGTCAGGAGACAGAACAATCTGGGGGACAATCCTGGGAAGTCATCTGCAGACGGGGTTCAGTTTAATCCAGGGGGGAAATGAGCTCTTCAAGGTGTAGAAAAAACTAACCAGATCACAATGGGTGAGATCTTGACTGTATTTACAAGTCAGGGATGAGCAAGAAGAGGAACCTGAGATAGAGGTAGAAAAATAACACCCATAAACAGATGAAAGAGAACCAATATCAGAGGAAGTGTTTCAAGAAATAGGGACTAACAAGTTGTCTTTTAAAGGAAAGCATGAATGCCTCAAAACACCTGTTCTCTTTTTTGTATTCTAAATAGATAAACTAACTCTCTCCCTCCACCCACCTCTCTCTCTCTCTCTCTCTCTCTCTTTCTCTCTCTCTCTCTCTTATATTCTGACTTGGAAAACAGTCAAACAGAAATGGGTGTTTAATAAAAGCATTTTGGTAGATTGTATTTGAAGACTTGGGCTTCCTCAAACTAAATTCTTATATGTATTATATAAACTGTGTGCCAACATCTTTTCTTCTTATGTGAGGACTTTAAATATTTCTCCTTACCCCTACACCCCATTGGAGATTTATAGTGTCATCAAGCTCAGTGATGCAAACTATTTCCTGTAACCTTTTTCCTACTATTACCAATTTGATGATTGGCTTCATGATGGCAAAATAGCAATGAAAAATGACTTTTTGTTCCTAGTCCACATTCCAGAATGTTAATAATACTGCTAATATACATTTGTCAAAGTTCTAAGACTTCCAGCTGAGTTTACAATTAAGAATCTATCCACTATGTCAGCTACAGAAATTAGCTAAGAGGAAAGTGATCCTATTTTCTCCCCTTTATAGTAGAATTGTATGGCTACTAACTAGTTTTATTATTTTAAAGACAGATAATACCTCATATGAATAAAGTGAAAATATTTCACTTGTATTATATGCCATGCCCCTAATAATCAAATGAAAATCTCTTTTCCAGGTTTTTTAAAAATATGTGCTATTAATTTTATTATCTAATTATAAATATTTGGATTTTGAGCCAAAATATACTTACTTATTTTTAAACTTTTAGATGAATCTACAAGAAATAGTTTTAAAAAAATAATATATTTTCTTTAAGAAAGGAAAGTACTTTCTTTAAAAATAGTTAATTTGACCCCTGTAACATGCTGAAATAAAAAAATTAAAAAATAATTAATTTGAGCTAGCAATACAATTATTTTTATTTATTGAGAAAAATTTGGTTATAGTATCTATTCCACCTAAAATAATTTCTAACAAAATAGTGTTATTTTGTGACATTTTTGAGACATGCTGCTTTGGTACCTCAAATGGAATGTGGATTCTGAGTGATTAAACTTGTTTCAGGAAAAGATGTGTGTCTTTAATAATTATTATAACAGGTGAGCCCTGACTGGTCAAGACTGGGATAAAAAAGTCAATAGTAAATAGCAATGGGTCTCTTGATTCTATCACTGAATTTCGGCCTGATGTTTATTAACTTTTCGGACTTTTGGATACAAAAATAATTATTGATCAAACTTAAGATACTTTACTATTGATACTTACTTGAGCTTAATGGTCAACATTTCTTTGAAAGTGTATAATTTATTACTGATGTATAAATATATTATCTGAGTATACATTCAGCAACCTGAAAATTTGTTTCTGACCCTTCAATATATTTGGTGTCTCAGTAATATGCAACCTGAAAAACAATATGTAAATATCAAATATATTTTCTCTTGAGAATGATTCTCAAAAAAATCCAATTGTTAAAATGATACAAACAACCAAAAGTAGAAGAAAGGCTGGGCGTGGTGGCTCACATCTGTAATCCTAGCACTCTGGGAGGCCGAGGCAGGTGGATCGTTTGAGCTCAGGAGTTTGAGACCAGCCTGAGCAAGAGCGAGACCCCGTTAGACTCAACGTTTAGACTTTTAGACTTATAGACCCGTATTTTAGACTCCACTAAAAATACAAAGAAATTAGCTGGACAACTACAAATATAAAGAAAAAATTAGCCGGGCATGGTGGTGCATGCCTGTAGTCCCAGTTACTTGGGAGGGTGAAGCAGTAGGATTGCTTGAGCCCAGGAGTTTGAGGTTGCTGTGAGCCAGGCTGATGCCACAGCACTCTAGCCTGGGCAACAGAATGAGACTCTGTCTCAAAAAAAACAAAAGAGAAAGAACAGTTTTCTGTGTGCTTGCTTCTGACTTAGCATATATACAAAAGAGAGCACATATATTAATAAAAAGGATTAGGAGCTGACCATAATGCCTGCTCTCTGGAAGGCACACTGCCACCAAAGACAGGCCTGATCTGGACAGGTGAGCAAACAAAGTGAAGGATAGTGAAGGAAGACTGTGATATTCATTAACATTTTAGAATGTGCAATTTTAATTTCTGAATCAAGGCTATTACATTACTTCAAATGACTTTATTTAAATGTGAGCAGAGAGTTCACGGGACTGGCCCAAACTCTCATATAAGGCAAAAGACTGCTATTTCATTAAAAAAAATATTAAACAGTGGGGAAAAATTATAGTTGGGCCTTTATTATGCTGCAATCATGCTTATTCAATGATAACGTTTTTAAAAGCAAGCTTATTTTTATTTCAGCTGCTTTATTATCTTTGTTCCAAGGAACATACCCATGAAGTTTATTAACAAATTGATTTTCTTTCAAATAGCATAGTTTTCATTAAATATTTCACATTTTGTCTCATTACTCACGTTGCAGTTTGATTAGTTAGATCCATTATAGCACTGTTTCTTAGAAATATTTTTCATTCAAGGAACTGCTCATGATAAAATATACAAAAGAATCAGTAAGATATTTACCAAACTATTTTAATTATTTTTTCCAATCTAAACACTTTCCAGGGAATCAGAACTTTGGCATGAATATAATAGTTTTACTGATAAATATAGGAAGTTATTTAATATAAAATGAAGCAGTCATCTTTGTTTTTAATTGACTGGTTAAGAGATTTAAAGGTCCCATGGTATAGATGCTAAAAGCATGGAGCCAGGCAACCTAGGATCTCACTCAAAATTGGGCACAGACTAGGCATCCCGTAAATATTTCTCATTTTTGTAAACCCCACCTTTAACTCTGGGAAAGTTGCTTAATCTCTGAGTGACTCGGGTTTCTTACCACTTACTGTATTTATGTGAATAAAGACTTCCTTTCAGAATAACTATAGAATACCCCTGGTTTTAATCTCTTAAAGTTGATTTTGTGTTAGTTGAAGGGAGTTTAAATTCAGGTATTTAATTTTGGCACTATACCAATTTTAAAAAAGAGAGTACCTTAGAATTTTCTATATGTCACTGAGACAGATTTATATATTTATGAAATTAAAGTCAGTGTTTTGGAGCTAACATTGATACAGTGTCAACCTAATTTAATTGAGTCCAGAACTAGTGTGCTGGCATTTACTCAATATTTTTGCCATGCATTCTTTTGTTTATCTAATTATACACCATTATAAAGAGCTCATATTCCCTATGAGCAGGACACACTAGGATAAATTAAGTTCAGTGACAGAATTGCTTTGTAAGATGGTATCTGTCTTTTTCATGACTTCCGTGGATTTCATTGCTGGAATTGACTAAAATATCATACTTATATCATTGTAAAGTACAATTAATGCATCTTTTCTTGATGCACATGCTCTATACTAATTTTCAGTGCATTTTTTTTCTTTTTAAATGTTGTTAAACTGTACAAGAATAGGCTTGTCTCAAAAAAATTTCAGATATTGTCATTAGTTCTCTTCAGAAGGGAGCCATAGCTATGCAACTGAAAATAGTACAAATATAACAACATAGGAAATACTGCATTGTTTACTTTAAAAACTCTGGTTTAAAAATTAATGATGCATATTTTTCCAGTGAGATTCATTCTACTGACCTGAATATATAATGCCTCATACCTACATGCCTTTACACACGCTGCTATTATCTCTGCCCAAAGTGCGGTGCATTTTTCCTCACCCATGAACATTTTCCATCTGGCTAACTTTGAGGAGTACTTTAAAACTTGCCTCAAGCTTTACCATCTCCCTCTTCCCATTCAGATTGGCTGAGCTGCTGCTGCTTTGTGTTCCCAAGTCTACTGAATTCTTGTCTCAATCATGGTACCTGCTACAAAGTATAAACGTCTCTGATTTCATCCGTTATCTTTTCACAATTTGATAAACACTCTGAATGCATGAACCGTGTCTTATTCATTTTTATATCCCCGCACCCAGAGCAATATTTGCCATTGAAGTAGACACACATTAAATGTGTATGAAAGGGTGAACGAATGAATCAACAAAGTTTTTCCTGGTTGTTTTATTAAATCTCAATAACCAGAGTTGGGAAGTGTTGCATGAAGTTAAGCATTATGAGCTGAGATTCAAAGTCTTTTTCCTAGGTGAATTTAAATTTTATGTTATTGAAGCTTGATCTACCTTAAAGTTTTTCACTGACATGTCTTGAAAAAGAGAACAGCCCTTTTACACTGCCATTTTCGTTTGAACTTTCTTTTTCTATATGCTACTTGTTTTTAAGTAAAAGCAGCCTTAACGTATCACTTAAACTTCTTGGAAGTAAGCCCTATGTGGATTGCAAATGCAAATAGAAATAAACTTACAGTTTTATTTCTTCTATACTATAAAACTATTACATGGTATTAATACTTCTATTTCAATCAACATATCATATTTAAATATATCTATTAGATATTTTTAAAAATGCATTGCATCAAGAGTTACGAAGTAATTACTATTTGTATACTATTGGTATGGCATATCATGTGTGATAATGTACATCTAGGGAATAAGTTCTCATTAAAAATAACTTACATGTAGAAGCTTGCTTTACAGTTAAATCTAATATAATTGCTACTGAAAACATATAGCATGTCATTTTTACTGTTATTAGTATGGAAGACTTTTATAAACATTGCATATCAAGAATTTCTATAGTACATAGTAAAATTTATCCCTCATTGGAGATCCAATTAAAAATAAGCAGTATATGATTAATTAAGATGTATGTGTTTTACAAGAGGACTTTTTTTTGCTTTAAAAGATATTTCTCACTTATCTAATTTCCCTAGTGCCTTTATAAAACACCTAGATTTAAGAAAAATGCCATACACGAACATTTTAGAAATTCGTGTGTTATATCATTAAGATGTACGGTTAAACATTGCCCAAAGGATTCACCCAGAATAGGTTATTTTATAGTTTACAAATAAATATGAATTAGGAAAAGGGTATACATTTTAAACTTTAACCCAGAGAAATGAGAACCAATATACATGATCATAATTTTTTTTTAAAAATATACCTACGTAGACAAAAAAAAAGTCTACTTAACCCAAGCATGGGAATTAGCTGTTTTAAAACTACTTCAATTTCAGAGGCCTAATAAATCACAAGAGGCCTAATGAAAGTCTGGGTTTAGGCCCAGAATATAGTATATATCTTCTTTTTAAAAAATTTTGCTCTCATGGAAATTTTAGACAGTGAATAGACAGAAAGTATAGTCCAATATACAGGCACTTGATATGTACACATTGATTTTGCTCATAGGAGAAAAACCTGTAGATGAATTAGAGTGAGACTTATGTACATTTTTCTATGTAAAATAAATTTTCCATATATAATGTTTTAAAATTATCATTTTCTAATAATAAAAGTAATATAAATTTGTCATTATATATTTAGGAAACATATAAAATATAAAACCTAGATACCTCTGTTAAGTCTTTGATGAGTTAAGAGGCTACTTTCTATTTTTCTAATTTATTTACACAAGAAAATTTACAAATTTAGAAGAGGAAGCACAACCATGACCTCAACACACATGACTATCTTAATCACTGTCTATCTTTCAGTGTTTTTCCTTTTATCCTTTTTTCTGTCTCTGTGTGTGTATAGTATAGGCTAATAATATTTGAATTTTTATGCTTTTACAATGACAACAATTTCCAAGTATGTGTTAGTGTCCACATCAGATTAATAAAAATATTTCTGTAGCTTATTTATCATAAGGTAACTTAGACAATCATAAAAGCAAAATCAGAGAACGTTGCAAGCATGAAATTATGTGGTCCTAAAATAAGATGAAATGCATGCCGTTTGATTTAAGAGATAGCCATGATTTATAATGGTAGAGTGGAAACAATTTAAAGATGCTTTACATATTCTGTTAAAGGATAGACAAGATGAGAATGGATGTTTTTGTGTGGAATTTTATTGAAGAAAGGTTGACTCAATTGAGATAAGAGTAATTATTCTGTCACAAATTTGCAATTATCGGATATGCTGCATTCATTTGCCATGTAGCACTATGTACTTAACAGCAAAGTACTCAACACAAATATGGATTATAATAAAGTAAAAAAATAAATCTGAGATTGAAAATACAGTGCATGTGTGCAGAAACTTGAAGTGGACAAAAAAGGTTTTTCGTGGTATATACTTTTGTTGTCACCCAGGAGGCAAATAGAGTCATGAGAGCAATACTGTCTGAGAAGATGCCTTATGACAAAGATCCTTTATTCTCACTTTGGAAAGAGCCCTATGTAATCGACTCAGTCCCTGTTTCTGTCATCATTCCCTGGATAGTCACAAGTCGAACCATGTACAGGGTACAATCAGAGAAATATGGTTGGCCAAAGAGCTATGGTGCTTTAATATTTGAATCTGTAAATAATCTATGAATCCTTATGATTCCTCTTAGAAATTACTAAGGGCACCATAGGGACAAAATAAGTCTAAGCAGTATGTGAGATGGAATTGAGAGATCCTGAAAAATATAAATTTAATCAGTTCTACTATTCGGGAGATTGTGCTTCTTCTATTTCAAAACAGGTTCCTGTAACTGTGGAGACCAGGTGCCAAACAATCGCACCCCCCTCATTTGTCATTCTGCTGCAGGTGCGTTTCCTCAGAAAGGCCATGAGCTTAAGTATTATCATTCACTCAGAGATCAATTTCTTTTGACAGCAAAGTGTTGCAGGCACAGATTTGCATTTGTAGCATGGCAATTTTTAAAAATTCTATGAATTGGAGATTTTTTAGTGGCCTTGCTTGCTTCTTTTACTACCTTTACTGCCTTTTATACTGGTTGCTCCTGAAGAAAAAGAAAAAAGAAAAGACAAAGTTCCTTTATTATATAGTTGTATTTATTTTGTAAAATTGCTTTGAAGTTAATAAAATATTTTTAACTCAAGGTATTTCTACCTCCTGGGTGGTTATCAAGGATAGACTGATTGACTGGTCATGATTAATGGAAGAATTAGGCAAATTTATTTGTTTCAGCCAAGCAAATAGTTATTGCATGCCTACTAGATGTAAGACATAGGTATAGATGGAATCGAATATAGATGTGCCTCAAATAGCAAAAATAATATTGCGATTGGCAAAAATAAGGTCACATTAGCATAGTCGCTCAAATTTCGATGACATTTAAAACACTCCCAGGCCGGGTGCGGTGGCTCACGCCTGTAATCCTAGCACTCTGGGAGGCCAAGGCGGGCGGATGGTTTGGGCTCAGGAGTTCGAGACCAGCCTGAGCAAGAGTGAGACCCTCATCTCAAAAAAAAAAAAAAAAAAAAAAAAACTCCCAGACCCTCAGGCTTTTTGCAAAGTTCTCCTGTAAAATATTTCTGGCAGGCTCTGGAGGACAGTCTAAAATGTTCAGCCATGAACCTGGTCTTGTGAGTCCTGCCGCTGCTCTCCCACATGCCACTGTGGGCCTCTGCCACGTCTGTCATCAGGGCTCTGCTGCAAGAATTCCACCTTCTCAATGTCACCTTGCACTTAAATGTACTTGGACCCAGTCCTACTTATTTCCTCCTGAATCTGTTCATTCTGTGTCTGCCTTTAACCCTGCTCTCTGCAGTGTCAACAAAAATAAAGACAAGCACACCAAATCTATTATATCTTTTTATAATCCTCAGAGCTTTCTTCATTTCAAGTAGCTGTTATATTCAATTTTATTCCCTCCTCCGATTTTAAAAAGAATTAGTCGGCACAGTTTCTAAAGATGGGTAGATGTTAACTCCATTTTATCAGCCACTTCTTGAATTTTTCTTCAGGCTCGACCAACCCCAGTAAACAAAAAGAATTTATAATCTAGTGATCTAATTAGGGAAGATACCAGATGCAAGCATGTGATGCTAAGGTAAAACATAAGTAATTTGTTTTGGAGACTAAAAAAAAAAAAAAAAAGACAGGAAATGATGATTAGTCCTAATCCTAAGGACCAAATAAGTCTTGGAGTGGGGCAAGTGAGTTGGTGGGCATGGTTCATCCTGGTTATGATTCAGAAGACACAGAGAAGTAAAAGAACATGGGACACCAAGTTTCTGAATGTTTTCTCTGTGATGACAGACAGAGGGGAAAGTGGTCATGTGAAAATAAAGCTAGTCTAGAGCCAGACTGATGTTCCGCAAACTCGGATTCTGCAGCAAACATTGTGAATTTTCTCTGGCGGGTAACTAGTTATAACCTTGGGGATTCTGAATAGTATAAGGTATTTGTGCTTCAAGTAACAGAAGGCTGGATTTAAAGAAAAATTAGGACAATTTATTATCTCACATAAGAAGAAGGTATAAAGATAAGGTGGATCCAGGGATAATGAATTCAACCATTCCACGAAAGCATGATTTCATTTCCACTTCTCTGCAATTCTTTCTCGTATAATTTCTAGATGGCTCAATTAATTTCAAGCGTTGCATTCTCAACCAACAGCACCCAAAGGTAGAAACAAAAGCTTTTTTTTCTCATGTTCTTTATTAAAAAATTTGCCTAGAAAATTTACCCAGTAGATAAGTCCTTCTGTCTCAATGGCCAAAATCCTTCCATAAACCCATTCAGAAAGTGATTGTTGATATTAGAATGGAATTAGCAATCCCTAGATGAATCATGCTTTCCAGATTCCCCAAAACATAAGACATGAACAATTGGATTGGATTTAGTGGCATTGGTGTGAACTTTTGACTTTAGATGGATAAATAGAATAATTAAAAATTAAAATTTGGTAGTTTTACCTAAAAATCTTGACTTAATAGAGAATTCAAAAATTTGCTTTGAATAGTAATGATGCAAGTACTAATAAAAATTCTTTTTTGAGCATATCGTATTATTTTTCTCCTTGTAAATAAATGATAATTAACTTTGGTTGTAGATATTTTATTGTGATGTACAGTAATTTTCATTGGAATGCATTTAGAAGGGCTTGTGTTGGAGAATTGAAAGAGACACATTGCTAAGAAAGATTGCTGAGCATTCTGCTGGAAATTTATAACAGTTATATGCAACCTTTTCAATTTGGGAAATTGTTTTTTATTTTATCCTAGACTATATTATGGCTAATTATTTTTCTACTCTCCAACTCGCACCTCTTTGGTTTTAAAGTCTATTAAAACATAATATTTTCCTTTATAACCCCCTCTAATATATTGATTTCCTTTCATTAGTAACCAAATATAGATTTACATACACTATAAAGTTGATTATAAAATTTCTCATCACCTTCATGGAGTTCTGATATGTCTCAAATATCAAATTATAGGCAAGGAGCTCCCTTTGTTGTTTAAAATTATTAATGAGCTTTAATCAAGCTTTCTTTTCCCTTTACCTCCTTATTTTCTTTTTCCTTTCCTTCTTCCTCTTTTTATTTTTTCTTCTTTTCCTTTTTTATTTCCCCTCTTTTATCCTCACATCTTCTTTTATTTGTTCCTAAATTTTACTATTACTGTTTTAACTCTCTTATGTCCTTTTATCCCATTTGATGTAAACAGAGCTAATAGATATATTTAAATCAAATAAAATACAAAACTTTTTTATTGTTCATGTCTAATTCCTATGTGAAACATGCATAGTAACATATGTATATCTTTGTGTATTAACATATTCGTATATGATCACTATCCTGGGATTCAAGGACATTGAAATTGAGTTTTAGTTCTTCCAAATGATTTTCTACAAGTTGTTTATTTTCCTCATATCTTTGTTTCTAAAATTTCAGAATGTGATTAATGAAATCAGTTTCTTTTTGCGAGAGGATCATATATATTACAATGACTACTATAAACTTATTATAAAAATGTAGTATGTTTTGACTGTGCACAGCAGCCATTAGTTCACTTAAAATAATGAGATTACATTTACTAATCCTTGTAATAGTCAAGAAGCCAAATTTCAGAGGTCTCCAAAATTTCACAGCCAAGCTCATTAGTATTCTATGTTTTCATCAAGTTCTTTCCCACATTAAATTGCCAATTAATGGAAGCAATACCCAGGCAAGCTAACCATGCCAAAAATTCACCAATAGATATCTGATTAGATACCTCCACCCTTTTCCTATTCAATTTACAAGGATCTGTCATTAAAAATGTTTCAGTACCTTATAAAAAAAGTTCAATTCAAATCATAAAGCTGTCATGGCATGATAATAGGTATTTTATCTTGTCACTATGAGTCAGTTCAAATATATTTTATTAGAAATTTGTTCTAATTAGTTGTAAGATTGAAGCATTTTTAAGAATACAAATATAAAATTTCATGTATACAAAAATCTGTATCATAAAATTCTAGTGGGTTAGTTCTCTTTTTTAAAAATGTTTTTGTTTTTTAAAGCAATATTCTATAAAGTGTTAGTCTTGGGAAAGGAAAGTGATTGGGAGAAGTATTTCAGTGAAAAATGCCAGTAAAGAAATATCTTTAAAAGTCTCTTTTAAACCTACCTATTATGTAAAGAATATCTTAGGGAGCATGGCCAGAAATGCAGATAAGTAGCTAGGTTTGGGGATTAAATAAAATTATAAAAGGAAAATGATCCAAACACTGTTTATTAATTGTCTGTTTCATGCTCAGCATTGTTCTACATGCTTGCTCAGAACAACCATTTGAGAAGAATTGATTTTCCTCGATTTATGCAAGTAGCAAATTAGAACAAGAGACTTTATTATTTCTAATGCATTCTTTGAGATTTGTATTTTCTTTTTAGCAGATACTGAACAATGGCAAAAAAAGGAAGTAGTAGGATGTAGAGAAGAAGGGTACACAATCTATCCACTGTAGTTAGGATCTTTGCAGGAGTAGAGTGCTGGAGTCCTGAAGTGTTCTGATTAATAAAGACTATCTTTTGAGATCCCCAGCAAAGTGTATGTAAATATCACCAATATTTGAGTAACATTTAAGAGTAGGGTTGATAAATGAAATCTAGAAAATTATATTTAGGAAATTGCATGAAGCTAGACACTTTCCTAGTGTTTAGTATAGATCTGTGGTGAGCAAAAAGAATAGTGATTAAGAATAAGGGCAGTACCAATTGATTCCCTGGAACTCTGTTGTACAAATTTGCTAGGTACTATTTTTCAGCGAGTCCATCGAGAGCAGTTTGCTTCATAGCTTCTTAAAATTTTGAGAAAGGAGAAAGCACTTGTTCATGAGAAAAAGTTAACTGAGGAGAAATTACATATACCCTGGGAATAAGTAAAATATTTCTTGCTGAATTTTGTTAAAATGAGATAACTGTTATTAGATCCTCCATAGATGCACAGAAATAATGAAAAATGATCTCATTGACATTGTGCTTTATTACTGAAGAGTTATTAGATGGTGTATATAAATTATTTTCAAATCTAGACATCAAGGTCATTTTGTATGTTAGGTAAATTGTTTCCTTCCTTATACTATACCATTTGATATTTGAAAATATTGTATAATTATGGGGAAAATATAATGGAAAAGGAGAAAATTAAATGACTTTAATTTACTTTTGGTGTGTTATAGCTATATAAGGTATACTCAAAATATTAAATATGTTTAAATTTTAAAATATCAATTTATTAGTAATATTTAATAAATGTCTTTTAAAACTTCAATAATAATGTTATTTTCTAAGTTCTTAGTCTTTGAGATTTAGAATGATAATATTTAAAAGCTATGTTTTATAAATTATTCCACAAATTTTAATATTAGAATATATATTTACATTTCCTTTGTTAGAGTCTAAAATAAAAAGTACAAAGCACAATCTTCACCTTCTAAATTCAAGTGAGTAATAATTGATCATGGTTCATTAAGGAAGGAATTTTGAATACTCCATACAATCTGTACCTTTCTCCTAATGAAAATTAATTACCCAACTGGAATGATACTACTTTTGGAAATAAAAGTTAGGAGCTGCAGATCATGTTTTAACATTGATTGCCTTGAATAGCTAAACTCCATTCCCACAGTATATTCTAGTGTAGCCTGTTGTTCAGGAAGCCATCTAATTAAGTTTGATTTTAATCCTTCACAAATAATTCAAATGAAAATCAGAAAATATATCATTAAATAGTTGAATGCATTCATCACAGAAATGTAGTATCTGTCAGGAGAGACAAAATGGTACACTTAAAATACTAAGAATGTTAATTAAAGGGATATTTTAAGGTTTAACAACTATGAAAAATTCCTAGGCAGTACATTTTTTGCATATAACTACTTCATTTCTCAAAACATAATGGTTTCTAATACCATAATGGTTTCTAATACCAAATGTATACATTTTATTTAGTAGAGATAGAGTTTATTTGAGGACACAGAGAAAAGTATATCTACCTAGAATTCAGGGTTGTTTTAACTGCCTGGTAAAGATTTAAGTAAAGATAATTCTTACATCAGTGATGGAACACTGTATCTTTCCAGGCAGTCTAATCCATTTTTATATACCTTTAATTACTTTAAAGCACTTTCTTCAACTGAGACTCATTTATTCATTGAACAAAGGTTTATTGAGCTCTTAAGATATACCAGCCACACAGTCCTGAGAGCTGGGATTCTATTAATGATCACATAGACTGAGCTCCTGCCCTTAAGAAGCTTGACTCTAGCACAAATAGATCTTTTTTAAGTCATTCATTCTTTTAACCAGTATTTCTTGAAAGCCTATTGTCAGGCATTTTATATATATAAGTAATATATACAATATATACTTTATATATATTAGTAATAATATATAAATGTAAAATATATATATATATCTTTAAAAGACAAAGAAGTCAATAAATAAACAACTATACTTTTAAGACAAATACCAGATGATAATAATAAGGGCTTTAGAGAAAATAGAAATTGGGTCATATAAAAATATTGATGCCTGAATTTTATTTAAGTTAATTTTTTTTTAGTATTTCTCTGTTCTGAGTGCTCATTTAATCTTTCAACTGCTGCAGGTACTATGTCAACACAATCCCCAATTTACAGTCGAGGAAATAGGGTCACAGAAAGAGACATAATCTGCCCCAAATCACATAGCTGTTAATATCAAATAGAATTCAATCCTAAGCAGTTTGGCACCAGAGCCCATGTTTAGTATAAAAAGAATATATAACTTTGTGGCATCAAAAAAAAAAATCCTAAAATATAGAGGCTTCAAATGGTATCTCATGATTTTGAGGGCTGGTCATGCTAAGTTTGAGATGCCTACTAGATATCCATTTAGAGATGTCAAAAAGAACTTTGGAAATGGTAGCCTGTAGTTCAGTTGAGATATTCGTTATAATATACAGTTTGGGAGTTCTGAACATGTAGAGAGGGTTAGTTCTCTTGATCATTTTCATCTAATGACACTAATTTTGTTTTATGGGTGATATAGAACAAAATACCTCTCTATTCTACTTGCTACACCTTCATATATTTGAAAATATGTAGTTAATTATATTATTTCCCTTTATTTCTATTAGTCTCTTGGTGAAACTATTGAACTAAATTGGTAAAATAGAAAGGGGAACAAGACATTAAATGGAAGCAAAAATGATAAACATTTTTTAAAAATCAACATACACAGTTTAAAATGGGTGACAGTTTTTTATTAAAGAAAATTTAAGAACAAGAATGGTTTCTGTGTTTGGGTAGAATCATAGAGACCTGTGTTTAAAATCATCTATAAAAATTGGTCACATAGTAAGAAATTTTGAATATTATTAAATTATTGATATTTTAAAGATGTGGTAATAAAACTTTTTAAGACCTCTATCTTTTAGAAATACTGCTGAAATATTTACAGATGAGTTAATGTAATGTCTGGGACTTGCTTCAAAATATAAGGAGTAGGTAGTTGGAGATCTAGGTGTAAAATGTGGTTCCTGAATCGATAATTGTTGAAGCTGAGTGATGGACAAAGAGATTTATTGTACTATTCTACTATTGTATGCACTTGGAGCTTTCCATTGTAAGAATTAAAAGTAGATTATAATACAAAGAAAGCATTAAAAAACAATGAAATCATCCTTGGATGCGATGGTCAGATCAACCATTAAATGCTATTTCAGCTTCACAAAATCACTGTTACATCATCATTTACTCTCCCCTTTATTTTATCTATTAATGAAAAATTTGCTACTTTTTTGTACCTTATGATTGTTCTGATGCTTGGAAATTTACTTTTCTATGTTGTCATAAATGCTGTCTCCCCCACATTTATTCCCCTTTTTTCCAAGGCATTTTTAAAATCATCAAAAGAATACATTTTAATTTAAGAAAAGCTTTGAAATATTGAGCAATGGTGAGGGTCCAATGGAAATAACTAATCATAAATAAAAAGCTATAAAACAGGAACTTCTTCATCTTTCTGAAACAAAATCCATAAATCAACCTGCTTTTGCACCCATTTTCTGTCTGCCCTCCTGTTAAATGCAAGACATATTCCCCCTCTTGTCAAAACAGTTTCTTTACTCATGCCCTAGATTTCATTTGCTGCCCCCTTCTCTGGGATGTCTTTAGTTATCTATTATTTCTCCTCCTGCATCATTCCATTTATCCCTTCTAATGATTTCTTCCCTTCAAGACATACTCTTGTAGCACTAATAAAAAAGAAAGAAGTCTTTCCTTATCTCTATATTTTCTTCCACCTACTGACTTACTGATACTTAATTTACTCTTCCCTTATATTGATCTGGCTTCAGTTTCAATCTTTTATTGTAGTGGACTCTTTCAAGGAAGTTCAGTCTATGCTGGAGAGTTTTGCCCAGTTAATCTGTTGCCAGCTCCGGCCTCACTTTCCAGCCTCACTCTACTTCTCTTACAACTTTGCCTTGTAGAAAAATAAACTACTTTAGGCAAAGTGGTTCCCAACTTACCTGTTTTTGTTAATGTACTGAGCAGCCGAAACTTTTGTTGTTGCTGCTCAAAACCACTTATTCAGCAGAAGTACTAATAGCCCTCTTAAGGGAATGTTGAGAAACAAAATGCTGATTACTATAAGTGGAAATTAATAAGTAATAATATACTTTTGGTTTTCCTCTTCTTTTCAAATGAGTCCAGCAGCTTTATAATACAAGGCATTGCTCTTCACCTAACTATATGTTATTCTATTATATTTACTAGGGTTATTTTTCTAATAGTGATTTTCTTTAATTTCTCTTAGGATGTAGAAGTGTTACCTGACCTTTAAGGAAAACAGATGCTTTCTTTTTGTACTTTGGTATGCAATGTGCAGAAATCTTAAACTGTCTGAACATCAAATACAATCTGATTCAACAAGTGATAGCATGCTTCATTTATATTTATATCTCCATCTATATGGTAATATCAGGGACAGCACTTAGAGAACCTACTCCCACTTGGCTGGGTCTTGTCTCTCCAGCATTTGTAACTTTTATTGCAAATGAAATGTCAAACCTGATGGCCTAAGCATAGCACCCAATCTGGGAACCCTATCTCCCTGGCATATGCGTGTTCTTCCTTACAGGTAGCATAATAAGCAGTCAAACATCTTTTTGATTATCCAGCCTCCTTTTTCAAAGTCTTCTTAAATTCAGTAGAGAATAGGCAAAGGAGATTTCCAAAAGTTATTAGATTAAAGCATTTTTTTTTTCAGGCAATAGGAGGATCTTATTCTTCACTTCCACTTGAACTGGTACTAAATTACAGAGCAGGAGTTGAAAGCAATATATTTCACTTCTCAGAAAGCCAGATTTGGTGAGATGCAGTGTTGATTCTGATATTTACATCTAATGAGCATACAGTCTTTAGGAAATAAAAGGATTTGTCCTAGATCAGAGGAAATTCATGATTTTAGATTTAGGAGCACCAGTGTTGAATGCTTGTCGCTCAAAGCAGCAAAGGAACCGTGTTTTGCACTTTCAAATCACTGAATATTCATCAGTTGATATTAAATATGCTTCTTGAAGGTTAAAATATATTATTACCAATAGTGCCATTTTATACTCTCCTTTTGCCTAATTATATTTTTACTTTATGAGCATTACTTTTGCTGGCAGAGAGCACCCTGGAAGTCAGTGTCCTTTTGAGGCTCAGTGGAGAGGGATGGTAGTAGTGGATCCTTTCTGAGAAAAATCATCAATAATCATTGCTCTAGAACTATTGTCTTCAAATTTACTCCCTTTCTTTCTACTCCATAAACTTTTTCTTACTGTTATTATTAAAGGAAATTCTGTTCTGATATCATATCATAATACCACATCTTCTCTGCTGTGTGGAACGTAGTAAAATTTTGTGGTCAGTTTCCTATGATGGGAAAATTTGGGAATTTCAAACCTCTCTTTCTGTCTCCTCCCACGTCTATAACTGAGACACAAACACATACAGACACATAGCTTTTCAAGACTTTAGTTTCGTTCATTAAGAGTCTCAGTAAGTTCAATCTGCACCTCAAAATGGAACAGTGACTCCCTTATTCCTGTGATTCACGTGGCATAATAAATATCATTGAAACAATAACAGGAGAGTCACAGACGGTTAGGACCTAGGAGCTACTAGGAATAAAATTGCACTGGCTTGCTACATTAAGAATATCGCTACCTTTAAATGTCTTACCAGGACTATAGCCTTTAACTTTTCCCATGATGCCTTCTCAGTCTCTCACCCTATGCCTTCATGCAATTTAAGCTTTCAGCGGCACCGCTCAGATCATATTTCTCCCCTTCTTAAGATTTTCAATGATTTCCTATTGCCTGTTAAATTAAGGATTTATCTGAATTTTAGCATTTGAGATGTCACTAACTCACCCCTGACTAGCTTCAATTTTGTCTTTTTCCCACAAGTTCCCTGGGCTGCAGCAACTTACACTTTCACACTTTGGATAATACTATTTCCTCTGATTAGAATGAGCCCTCTTATAACTCTGCCTGTCAGAATCTCAGCCATTTTTAATGCATATATTAAATCATTGCCATGATGAAAACTTTTGACCCCACTGAAATGGAAACCATATTAGTTCTTTCATTCTATGCTCCATCTTGACACTTGTCTTGCTCTCCTGTATTCTTGTCATCATGTACTTTGATAGGAACTATTTTCCAAAATTAGAAAACACCACTCCTAAAAAAAATGTGAGTAGTGAACCAGCACATTTTCTTTTCAAATAAAATTGGGAACTTAAAATATTAGTTACTAATATGAATATTATTGGATCACAGTTGAGAAGCATATTTGTCCCCTAAGAGTGGAAAAATTCTTCCAATTAAAATTCTTTTCTAACTGAGGACAAATATATTCCTCCAACTCTTTAGTAGTTTGTCAGAAAAAATGTATAACAGAGAATTATTTTTAAAAAGTAGAACAAATAAATATGTTCAGAAGTTTTATGTTGTATATGAATAAAAACATAATTTTAAACATAACTGAGAAAATTTTTAAGGATATTTAATCAAATTCTAAGAGATTCTTAATATCATAAGAATTATGGTATTATTTGATTATATAATCATGATTTTTTGGCAAACATTAAAGGTAAAACTTTGAGATTTTTTTAAAGCTACAATTTTATTATGGAAATCAAATAAAGATGTGAGGCAATCTCTAATAATTAAATATAATAATGAAATTTGGTTGTATTTAAGTGATAAATAATTTTGGCAAGGGACATATTGATTCACACAAAGATTATCATCAAATTTTTAAAATCAAAGTTTTACTTGTAAGTTGTCATTTATTCATTTGTGTATTCATTAATTCAGCAACTATTTGTTGGCTATATGCCAGTGACTGTGCTGTATATTGGTAATAAAAAAGTGATCAAAATAGACATGCCCTTTGACATTACCCAAATGTTCATTTCAAACTGATGTTAGTTGATTTAATGAAGAATATTGCCTGGAGAGAAAGTCTTTCATTAGGCCATGAGTAAATAATTGACATCTTATAAGCACCTAATTTTTTAAAATGGGGCTTTATACAATAATGTACCAAGCATACTTAACAATCATTCTGATTTATAAGTAAGTTTTATGAAGCAGAGTAGTGTCTTGAGTTATTTTTAACATTTTTTTCTCTCTTCATTTTGTGGCACGTTGCTACCAATGTAAAGTTGCATGAGAATATGTTTTCAATGAAAATATAGTCTGTTAATTTTGTTTTAACAGAAAACCTAGCTCCATATAATGAGAACTATGATTAACAGGAAACTTTATATGAAAACAGAAATTAATGCTTTCAATTCTTTGCTTTTTTTTTTTTTAATTTCCTTTAGTCTCACTTCTTCACTCTACTGGGCAGAAATATTTTTTTAAAACCTGAAAAACATTTCCTTATAATAAATTGCAAAGTAAACATTATTTTTCAACTTGCTCATTTTGAATCATTTCTGTTGGAATTTGCAAAGACAAGATAAAATGTTAAAGCAGAGAAAATTATAGATATTAAGTTGTATACATAAAAGATGACAGAAAATAAAATTCAATAGTGTTAAAAATACTACGGTAGGTATGTTAAGCTAGTGTTTACCCCAAAGTACAAATATGAATGTTGATAAAATATAAATTATCCCATATGTGACTGTATTTTTGCCATTACTTGTTATTTTCTAACATTCTGTTTATTATGTCTCAGATTTGAATAAGTATAAAAATTAAATATATGACAAGATTCAGTGTGCTTAAAATTAAAAACTGGTATATTTGATTCATTCATTTTTATTGATTTGGAAAATATGGCAGTTGCCAATATTACATTTGTATCTATTAAACACAAAGCAATCTGTAAGATAAAACTCACTTTATGTAAACATTTAAACTGAATTATGATTACACATGCATTTTGTTGACAGTTTGATTACATTTTCAATTATTTGACCATTCACTTAATGTTTACAGGTGAAAGAGTGAACTGAGGAAATTGTGGTTTATGGAATATATTAGGTTATTAAGTATGGAATTTCCGATTTGCTTAAGTGCTAATATACCATACCTGAGCAAAATGAGAAGCTTCTGGCCAGGTGGCCTTTCCTGATTCATTAATGTTCTGAGTACTGCCATACAAAACATGCATATGTTGTAGACTTTGCAATAGAGAGTCTCAAATATATTTAAGTCTAGTATGAACTTTTCTTTCCCCCAAAATAGTATAAAATGTCTTTGCAATGTAATCAATATAATAACTTACTGTCACATTCAGAAAGGATTCTGACAGTTACAATTAGAAAGAAACCCTAAATATGGACATATATCGTATTAAATATTTTTTATCCTTAAATATTTGCCTTTTTCATCTGATAGGAAAACATTGCTGGATATTTCAGTTGCAAAATTATGCCTAGAAATCTAGTTATTGTTTACGCAAGTTCAACTAATTGTTTGGTATAAATAATTACTCAGCAAATGATATCAGCAGACATCTGTTTGCTTAATTTTAGAGAGGTTTCTCTTGAGTAGTCTAGCTTCCAAAATTAATACTGAAACTTGGCTGAGTCACAAAGTAAGCAAAATAAACATTCATTGATTCAGAAGTCACAGAAGTATTTCTGAAATGGGCTTTTAACTAATTGTCAGCTTAACTTATTTTATATCTACTCTACTTACAAACATGTATAGTATCCTGCAATTGCTGTTTTCATAGCTTTGTCTAAACTATCATAGTACCTCAAGCCTCACATAATTTGATTTCACTGAGCTCAATTTTTCTTCCCAAGGAATACAACACTTCTCTGTACTATTTTTTTTACATAAATTATATATCTCATATAAAAGAGCGAAATATCTAGGCAAAATTCAAATGTGATATTCACCTGACAATAGGATATAATAAAATAATCTAATACATAATTATTTTGTTAACCTATGTATCATAAAACTGTCACCATGAAAAATAATTTTGGATAGGACAGGTTTAATGCATTTTAATATTTTTTTATTATTTCAATCCATTTAAGTGTTTTATGATGTTCTCCTTAAAATTTCAAGGTTAACCTTTACTTCTTGGTACATGTTTTTTTCTCCTAAAGATATTCTCATCTTCTTTACAGTCAATAAAATAAAAATTCTTAGGTTCTGCTATTTTACATTTCAAAGCACCTTGCATTGTTTTACCTAACTTATATAACAATCCATTGATATAAATTGATGCTATTTTAAAATGTCATATGAAAATAAATAAAAAATAAATAGTCATATAAAATGAAGTAGCAATACAAAAAATCCATGACCCTCACAAAGTCATATCCTATATTATCAATAAATTTGAGTTTAGAAACCAGAAACTAGATTCTATCACCTGATTTCATTGTTTAGTCACTTAAAGAGTCAAAATAATCTGGAAGAGTAGGGATACACATATTGTTAACAACAAATTTTGTTCAACTAGAGCATTGGGTACAAAATAAAGAAAAGCTTAACAGTTATACTAGGGCTTAATGGAATTATCCTTATGAACACATTGATGGAAGGGTATTCTAGAACGGAAGAGCATAAGTGAAGGCCCAGGAACCTGAAAGCTTTGGGAAATGTTGCTTAGTCCATGTGGCTTGTCTATGGGTTGGTTCAGGTGGGAAAATCAGGACATGAGGCTATAAAGGCATGCTTTGGCTAGCTTTCCAAGGACCCTGAGAGCAATAACTAATAGCCCTTCAACAACATCTCATGTACCAGATGCTTTCCTGAGCACTCCATACATGATCATTTAGTTATTGCAGCATCCTGGTCTTCTGATATCAACAGACATACAACACATGAAGCAGAAGCAATGTTCCTACACTTTAGGCTACTTCTTTTCATCCAGGGATGTTGCTTCTAGAAGAGCAGCGAGAGATGAAAAAAATAAAATCTTTATGTGACACAACATCTTTGCTTGGTTTAGGCCTAGTGCAATTTTTGATAATAGATATACCATGTTAATTTATAAAAGCGAAAGTTTTGCTAATCTAACCTAATAGATAAAACATATTGAACATATTGATGCCCAAAAATATATTTAAAATACAAAAATTCATGGGCAATATAAGTAACCTTAACAGTTGTACCCCCATAATATGCTAAAATAAAATAAATAAATAAAATACAAAAATTAAAAAATATATATATTTTATCTTTAAATCTCTAGAATACCTTTTGCATGTTTTTAATAGCACATTTGACTTAATATTTGTGCCTAATCTAATAATAAATTTAGGTTATTGATAAAACATAGTGATTAAATAAGAAAGAGCATCTGATCTACATTTACCTTTTGGCCTTGTTCAACCTCAAAATAAAATGTTCATGGAATCAACATATATTTATGGACTTGTGACTATGCTTAGAGAGCTACACTAATTAATTATATATGATTCTAAGATGAAAATTTTGATAAATTTAATTTGAGTGACTTTAAAGTAATTGAGTGAGTATTTACCCAAATGACTCCAGTCCTGTAGATAACAAAAATTAATAAAGGAAAAATTCTGGAGAAAATTTAGAAAAGTGTTAAGAGGATTTCAGAAGCATTCAGAGTTTTTACTATACTCCAGAAAAAGACTCTGGAGTGTGCACATTCCTACTCTCTCTAAGCAGACTAGAATTTATCTCCTTTATGGCTCTATTCCTGAGTACATCAAAGGCTACTTCTACTTTTGCTTCTTATTTCAATATTTTGCTTCTTCATTCAAACAGGATGAAAAAAGAAAGAGCAAGTGGGAAAAATTATGTAGAGCTACCCAATAAACTTACGTTACATTATTTCTCCAACAAACTTTAAATTAATGAAATTGGAGCAAAAAGTAAAGCTAAATATACATTTGATTTTGTTAATTATTCAATAGTCTTAAAAATGTAGAGTTTTTATTACTATATTTGAATAAACTTTCCTGTCATAATTACACAGATCTATTGCAAATAAACTATTAATAGAAATAAGAATAAACAAGAAGAAACTATCTCTAATGCCCAATATATCTCCCTTTAACTGAAGGGCTCTTGATGCTTAAAAATTAGAAACAGGTAAAATTAATGAAAATTCTTAATAGTAAAGTCACATCAATGTGAAAATCTGTTTACCCTAAAGAGTTAAATCAACTGACTCCTTAAATAACATATTCTATTTTGGGTGACACTCTTGACTTTTCTTCTTGTTTTTTAAACATAGTTTGAAGGATATACTCTTCATATTTTAGGGCATTTATCTTATATTATCATCATTATCTTCATTTAATATACATTTCAGTACCTCAGTATGACATTATTGATTTATGATCTATATTTCTTTTAGTGGAAGAAAACAGTTATAACATATTCTGAAGAAACAAGAGAGATTTTAATGGAGTAAAAATTTTACCAAGCTACTATGCTTTATTGTTTTCATAATTTGTACTACTAAAAATAAATGTTTTAAAATTATTATTTTACTCTGTAATGTTTAATGTTGTCATGCCCTTGATAAAATCAGATCATCCTAGTTAATGTTATGGTCCTTTAGGTATTCACTCATTTCAAACATTTGTTAAGCACCTTTTCTGAGATAGGCTCTGTGCTAGTTTTCTTATCTAATACACATCTGCAAGTTTATTTTCACCAGTGTGACATTAGTCATAGGCTTTTAAGCCTGGAAGGAATTTTAAAAATTATAGTCTAAACCAAATTTCTCATTTTGCTTATAAAAAAGTAACTAAATAAAAATAAAGTATCAGAGAACATAAATGGTTTTCCCAGAGGGTTCATTGATATACAAACTCTCTGAAATAAAAGTAAATTATGAACATAGATATTAAGAAATTTGCCTATTTCCATAAAATCAAAATAAAATTAACTTGAATAGGCAAAGGAAGGAAAATTGTATGTAGTATAGATGGTTTTGAATCATGATAACAGTTCTTTTCCTAATTTGTTAAAGGTTACTATGATAGTTATCCTTATAATTTTCCAATAGAATTATCTTAAAATATTTACAGGAGTTCTAGAAATTCAAGGATTAGAAGAAAATTGTTTAGCTAAGCTTAAAAAAGGAACAAATATAAATTATATTTATAAAAAATTTATAAATATAAAGAACATCTACCATAATTCTTCATCAGTAGCTCTCAAGTAGTGTAAACTTTGCATACAACTCACTTGTCTCCTACTTCAAGTGCTTTATAAAACTTGAAAATGTTCTTAATACTTCAATTACAGCACTTAGTAATGTTTATTATCCTCTCAGTTTTCAGAAAACATTATCATAATAATACTATACCAGGTTTATAGGTAGAAGTCATTTTTTTCAGTGTCGATATTAAGGTCATTTGGTTTTCTTGGACAATTATATCCTAAATGTATGCTAAATTAAATTATTCAAAACTTTCCACTACTTTGATTATTTTATTTTGCCAAATATTTTTTTAAAGTTGAAAGAAGATCTTGTTTAGAGGACCTGAGGGCAAATAGGATAAGGTTGGCCTGTTACAAGTATTATATATTTGCAGGAATAGCTAATGTTTGGTAAATTGTTATCATTATGCTTTTCATAATTAGTGATAAGTATTTTTAAATGCCTTTTAGTGTATACTGGACGTAGAGTAGAATAGCAGCAGGGACTTAGTTATGTTCACTGGTGTATGCTAGCTCATTATCTGACATTGAGCTGGATATTCTGGAAATAATATTACTTGAACAAATGAATAAACTGACTACTTCTATGCTTAGTGCATTTGTGATTCAAGTGTTAGACTGAGAAAATAATAGACTCAGAAAAATATTAACTGGGTTACATGCCTATCAGAACAATATTTATTGTACCCATTGTGGTTAACATTGTGATATTTAGAGCTAGCATGCCTATCTATATATATGCCAGAAAGGGAGATCTGTCACTCTAACCATGAAAAAAAAAAAAATTCTAGGAATTACCAGAGTATAGAGTTATAGATAAAACTAATTCTAATCTGTTAGAATTTCGCTTTTCTGGAAGGTTTCTGTAAATCTCCCAAATTGTACATATGATGATTTTAGAATGCTAGTTGGGGTCTCTAGGGTAATTTAAGCATTAATGAATTTTTTTTAAGTAAACATTTTGGTACTGAGCAGGTAAAAGGTAGCTCCTAAAACTTACAATAGCCTTAGCTCAATAATAAGGTCATTCATTACAGTTAGTCTTTATCATCAAAAATTGTTTATGATTATAACTGTTTCCTTTTATTCATTTGAATTAGGTAGAATCTAAGTATTCCAAGAGGTATTCCAAGTGTGCCCCGGATTTTAAAATCAGGTTTAGAGCACATGGATGGACTTATTTTGATGCTGCTGTATTCATTCTTAATTAGGACAGGAGATGCTGAAAATTTACTTAGTGATAAAGCTAATAATTCTCCTCCTGTAGCATCTGGTCTCAGGTGGCCTGGAGTCATTGTCTAACCTGAATTTGGGAGTAGTTGAGAAAGTTGTTTTGTATGACCTCATTTGAATTAATAGTCATTGATATAGCAAGTCTCTTTAAATTCATCTAGAAATTGTCTGCATATCCTAGTGTCCTTGGCCCAGTATTTCTGTGAATCAAAATGAAATACCTGAGGACAACAAAGAAATATAGTTTGGTTACTTCTGCTTATTTTTTATTTCAGTTTATAATTTATTAACCAAAGGATCACACACACACACACACACACACACACACACACACACACCCCTGACAATTTATAGATATATGGATCTTTTAAAATGATGTAAAACATAAATTCAACATTTGTCATTTGAATTTTACATGTTGATTAACGTGTTAACATTCAAATTGAAATGAGAGGTTTTATTTATCTTTTAATTTAAATTATTTTGATTAGTAAAAGTAGGATTATTCCTTATAGCAGCAGAAGAGTCTGGTGCAAGGATTGTGCTCTTCTGTCCCATGGGCAGGTCGCTGAGTAGCTGATGCAGCCTGCCCGTGTTGCAGTACCTGTCTAGTCCTGTAGCTATTTCTTTGGCACCCACTGTTCCAATCTGTGACCCTGGCCATAGCCTTCGTTCACTAGGTTCCATGATTCCTTATCCTAAGCCAGATTCTCTTCATGCCCGTTGGTTCCTATAGAGCATCTGTTTCTTACACCAGGATCTCCTGGATGGCTAGGGTGTACAAGAGATATAATTTTAGGGAAACCTCCCTAGTTAGGTACAATATTACATGTTATTTGGTTTTACCTCCTTCAGGTTTCTCTGAAGTAGAGTTTTAGTCACCTTGGGGACTAGCATCATCTTGTCCCTACTGTGTTCTCTTCTACTTCTCTGCAAGCTCCTTCAAACACTAAAGTGGCTTTTCCTCTTCCCATGTGGGAAAAACTCACTTATCTTATAGATCATATCTTCTATCCTTTCTATATTGTGCCTTATAGTAAAACTGTAAATGCAGACATCTAAGCCCTGCTTTTGATATGTAAAGAGAATTTTTTGAACTTAAGAAATCTTTTTTTTTATTCTTCTTCACAAAGCCTTACTTTCAAGATGATATCTTTTAAGGACTTTACAAAAGAATCTAAATTGAAACTCAAGGCTAAGCAATGACCTCTCTGTTTGAGACTGCATTTGTATACCTGCCTTCAAAAATGCATACCATTTAGTTAAAGAGTAGGGAGTTGTTGGTCAATATGATTTACAGGGAGTGTATGGTTTCAGAATAATATTCCCTCTACATGTGCATTACTTTACTTTATTATTTTATCCTTAAAAGGAATCTTGGAATTAGATAACACTTAATTTGAATCCTAACTTAGGATACTTAGGAAGACTTTACTACCTTAGTTTTCTCATCTGTAAAATGTCAATAATAATGCCTACCTGATTGTTATCAGGATTAAATGAGTTAATCAGAATAATGTCTGAAACATAAAACATATTCTATTAACATTACAATTTGGATAGTATGTAAAATCCAATAATTAATAGTGTTGTTGGATGAATAAAGGTAAATATAGATAAATCCAAGCATTATATTTAGTATTTAGAAAGCTCTCTACAGAAGTTAATTATCTTTACCTTTCTCTTGTTTTCCTTTCTTTTCCAAACCTTACCTCTGCTCTGAATTGCATGATTTCCTGATTCCTACATAGGCCCAATGTCATTAAATATCTATTATTCCTGTTGTGTCTTTCAGTTTCTCCTTTTCCACCGATTCTTTATTCTTAAATCTCATCTGTTCTAAAGAAATTGCTTATTTCTGCTTCAAGCTTTCTTCTTTCTGGTATCAAACTCTTGGAAACATGTTAGACATTTGTATTCTTTTTTTTTCATTTTATTTATTTATTTATTTTTATTTCAGCATATTATAGGGGTACAAATGTTAAGGTTGGGTATATTGCCCATGCCCCCTCTCCCCTTGAGTCAGAGATTCAAGCGTGACCATCCCCAAACATTGCACATCGCATTCATTGTGTTTGTATATACCCATCCCTGCCTCCCCCCTCCAACCTGCCCGACACCCGATAAATGTTATTCCTGTATGTCCACTTAGGTGTTGATCCGTTAATACCAATTTGCTGGTGAGTGCATGTGGTGCTTGTTTTTCCATTCTTGAGATACATCACTTAGTAGAATGGGCTCCAACTCCAGCCAGGAATATACAAGAGGTGCTAGATCACCATTGTTTCTTAAAGCTGAATAGTACTCCATGGTGTATATATATACCACATTGTATTAATCCACTCATGTATTGATGGCCACTTGGGTTGTTTCCACAACTTTGCAATTGTGCTGCTATAAACATTCGAGTGCCGGTGTCTTTTTCATAAAGTGACTTTTTATCTTTTGGGTAGATGCCCAGTCGTGGAATTGCTGGGTCAAATGGTAGATCTACTTGTATCACTTTAAGGTATCTCCATATTGCTTTCCACAGAGGTTGAACTAGTTTGCAGTCCCACCAGCAGTGTAGGAGTGTTCCTATCTCTCTGCATCCACACCACCATTTATTGTTTGGGGACTTTTTGATAAGGGCCATTCTTATTGGAGTTAAGTGATATTTCTTTGTGGTTTTGATTTGCATTTCCCTGATGATTAGAGATGTTGAGCATTTTTTCATATGTTTCTTGGTCATTATTCTGTCTTCTTTTGAAAAATTTCTGCTCATGTCCTTTGCCCACTTTTTGATAGGGTTGTTTGATTTTTCTTTGACATTTGTATTCTTGTAACTATCCGACCTTTGAACCTGCTTACTAACATTGCAGAATTACCTTACTTTATGAATCTTGATAAAAGATGCTCTGTCTCATAGAGCAGTTGTGCCCAACCTTTTGGCACCTGGGACTCATTTCATGGAAGACAATTTTTCCGTGTACCAGAGTTGGGGGATAGTTTCAGAATGATTCAAGTGCATTACATTTATTGTGTAAACCTCTCTGCTAATGATAATCTGTATTTTCAGCTGCTCCCCAGCGCTAGCATCACTACCTCAGCTCCACCTCCGATCGTCAGGCATTCGAGTCTTATAAGGAGCCACAACCTAGATCTCTCACATGTGCAGTTTACAGCAGGGTTTGTGCTCCTATGAGGATCTAATGTCACAGCAGATCTGACAGTAGGTGGAACTTATGCAGTGACGCTAGTGTCGGGGAGCAGCTGTAAATACAGATGAAGCTTTTCTCACTCACCTGCCACTGACCTCCTGCTGTGCAATCTGGTTCCTAATGGGCCAGGGACCAGTACTGGTTGGTGGCCCCAGGGTTGGTGACTGCAGTCTTAGAACATCTCTCATTTGCACTAGAAAAGCTGAAAATGCCAGATACTCAGTTCCCTGGCTTTTTTTAGTACTAGGGTGGGGACATATGACTCCAGTCTCCATCAAGCTAATGTACATATTCCAGAGATACAGTAATTGGGAGTAACTTTCAAGGCAGTTGCGACAGGTCCAGGGAAATTGAGAGCTTGGTGAAGTTATGATGGCAGTAATAATGGCGTCACCTTTTGTCTGGAGTAGTTGGCTTGCAAGTGCAGACTTTACCATCTGGTGCCAAGATGTGATGGCAGTGTGTCCTCATGGATCCCTACCTTGGGGTGCACAGCTCTGAACTTCATTACCCAGCACTTCGTTCCATTCTAACTGTCCAGTGTCCTTTTAAGAAATGGCTTTTCTAGTTCAATCAGCCAGAGTTGGT
>VSMD01125808.1:0-54576 GCA_008750895.1 Mirza zaza | reverse complement strand
GGCCGGGCGCGGTGGCTCAAGCCTGTAATCCTAGCTCTCTGGGAGGCCGAGGTGGGCGGATCATTTGAGCTCAGGAGTTCGAGACCAGCCTGAGCAAGAGCGAGACCCCATCTCTACTATAAACAGAAAGAAATTAATTGGCCAACTAATATATATAGAAAAAATTAGCCGGGCATGGTGGCGCATGCCTGTAGTCCCAGCTACTCAGGAGGCTGAGGCAGCAGGATTGCTTGAGCCCAGAAGTTTGAGGTTGCTGTGAGCTAGGCTGACGCCATGGCACTCACTCTAGCCTGGGCAATAAAGTGAGACTCTGTCTCAAAAAAAAAAATTAAAAAATTAAAAAAATAAATAAATAAATAGACAGATAAAATTAAAAAATTTTAAAAACAAATTAAAAAAATAAAAATATATTAAAAACAATGCGAACTCATTATTTCTAAAATATACGTGTGTATATGCATATTTATGTGTGTATATGTACTCTAATTTTACCAGCTTCTTAAGATTTTACCGGCAAAGAGCATTTTCACTGAAAGAGACTGTTACTCCAAAATTTAATTCAATTTTACAATTCCACACTCAGCTCTAAAGTTAAAACAATCATAAACTAATAAATACTACATTTTATGGAAATACTATGTAAGGACATTTATCTAGAAATATCCCTAGATGATGGCACAACTTTTTGATTATCAAACTCCTCGAGAATACCATTACATTGTCTGGTCTCCATATAGGACACCAGATACTATTAACACGTATCTTTGTAAACGCAAAATAAGTGGCACGTGTCCAGTCTATGCATCTATGAGAGAAGTTCTTTCCCTTCAAAAACAATAAGTAACAATTTACATAATACCTCCGATTCCAAATGGACACTTTCCCACATACAAGAACACATCTACAAAAGCCAAGGGACAATTTATATACCTTCTTCTTGGATGTCTCCAGCACTCAAGGGAAATGTATTACAGATACAAACATTAGAAAATACCATTATATCATCACCCTTAATTGTATGCCTTTTGTCTTGTTTGAAAAGATAATTTGAAAAGAGGTATTTTTATGAGATATACTGGAAAATCAAGAGAAATAACAGGATAAAACATAAATACAGCATTTGGTTAAGAAGCAAAATATCTAATAGCTACAGACAGACTTTTGGATGAGGTATCAAGGAATTCATCTAGAAAAATAATTTTCTTCAGTAGTTTCTTGATTTCGTACATTCGAAAGGCTAGAGATTATTAGCTTATGGCTTGACCAAATAATTACATTACTTATCACATCCTAAATTTTGTTAAGAATTAGTTCATATCATTTCATATTATTTCAAAAATACAGTAATTATGCAAACAGCAAATATGATATCAAACATACTAATCTTTGAAGTGTGTAATATGTTTTAGATTCCATTCTATATTCATATGCAGGGTAGTAAATGACATAAAAATGATTTTACTTTTTCTTTTTGAAAATTCAAATTTACCTTTTGCCTCAAAGTAGATATAAATAAAACTTAGTATATAAATATAATATCTTCATTTACTATGATGGCCTTAATAAATTAATTAATAAATAACTGGAAAATTCAACAAAATGAATGTATGATTTAATTTTTAAAACAAATGACTAAGCCCTTATTTAGATCTAGCTTTTTCATATAGTTGAAGTCAATTAAATTATTCTATGCCCCAGGTTTCCAATCTACCAATGAAGACAGAAGTCATCCCTGTCTCCTAATTTTTTGGGTTTTTTTTCTTATTTTTCTAGAGAGTCTTGCTCTGTCACCCAAGCTAGAGTGCAGTGGTGTCATCATAGCTCACTGCAACCTCAAACTCATGTACAAGCTGTCCTCCTGCCTATGACTCCTGAGTAGCTGGGACTACAGGCAAGCACCATCGCACCTGGCTAATTTTTCTATTTTTAGTAGAGACAGGGTCTGCTCTTGCTCAGGCTGGTCTCGAACTCCTGGACTCTAACAATCCTCCTCCTAAACCCCACCAGAGTGCTGGGATTAGGGGCATTAGCCACCATGCAGGGCCATGGCTCCTGATTTCTAGAAAAGCACAATCAATGCTGTGCTTTAATAATAATAAGAGTTCTCTATATAAAACTAAGTCTAAAAAATCAAGGTTCTGCAGAGTCTGATTTAGGGACCTCTGTCAAACATTTATGAACCCTTCAAAGAGTTCAATTATTAGTTGCACAATTAAAACCAAACCAAAATACATTAAAATAAAAAAAATGATAACACACACACACAAAAAAACCAAATCAAAGAAACTAGTAAGTCAAATACTCATTATTGGTAATCACCTATGTAGCACAGGATTATGAAAAATCCTTCAACACTTGCTCTATTGCAAATAACCCAAATATGAGCCATGTCTTACCTTGTTTTCTGCATAAGCAAGCCAGCGGCTTCCAAGAGCAACAGGATTCATGTTTGGCCCTGGACATGGATAGCAGCCTGAAAAATTTCAAATGGCACTATTAAGAAATTTCTTAATAACTTATCTGTTGGTACATCATACGTTTATGCCAAAACCAGAATATCAACTGCTTATATTTTCTCAAGTATCACATAAAATTCCCATAAGAGTAGTCATTATTTCTATAGCTAATTAATTTTCATTTTTTTCTCCTTGACTTAGTTTCCTTTTGGTTTTGGATTTGTTCCAATAAGAAACAAATCTGGGAAGAACTGGTAATAACATTTAGCAAACACTCAGCATTGTATACGGTTATTCCTAAACAAAACAATGAAGTAAGGAAGGACCATTTAAAGTTTGTAAGTTGAAAGTTCATAAATCAAGGATGAATTTTGGGAGAAGAAAGAGAAAGGACACGATGAGTTCAGGAATTTAAAAGTCAAAGATAAATGAGACTATCAGACATGACACTATGGTGGGGGGAAAGAACAAGTACTTAGGTATCGGGCCAATGAGGACAAGCAACCCTCAAAGGATGCCTCAGTAAAAAATATTGGGAAGTACATAATCCTATGTATTTACATTAATCACTCAATTTCATTCTTCTTGCTTCCAGGCACAGCCAATAACAATAGTAAATTGCTCTGTAATATGTATTTGCTTTTTTCTCTTTTCTTTCTTTCTTTTTTTTTTCTTTCCTTAAGATAGGGTCACCCTCTATTCCCCAGGTTAGAAAGTAGGGAGATCATCATAGCTCATTGAAGCCTCGAACTCCTGAGCTCAAGTGATCCTCCTGCCTCAGCCTCCCAAACAGCTGAGACTACAGGCACATACCACCACACCTGGTTAATTTTTCTATTTTTTGTAGAGTTGGAGTCATGCTATGCTGCCTAGCCTGGTCTTGAACTCCTGGCCTCAAGTGATCCTCTTACTTCAGCCTTCCAAAGTGCTAAACTTACAAGCATGAGCCAACTGCACCTGGCCATTTGTTTATTTTCTATTTTCCTCCAACTTGATAAGAGGGATATGCAAAGTCAAGTATTTCCGTCTGTTTTGTTCACTGCTCAATCTCCACTGCACTTCAACTATACTGCTATTGTAACTATGGAATTACTGCTGTGCTCAAAAGCACTGAAGAAGCATACAGTGCTATTGCTTCTAGTCTACAGCAGTTTGCAGCTCAGCTCCCTAAACTTTCATTTATTTTGAATTTTCATTTTGTAAAGAAGAAAATGAACTTTAGACCTAAAAGAAGGTCCACATATCATACAAAACCTTTTTGATTTTATTGCTCATTGTTTAAATAACTATTTGTTTATGCTACTGTTTCAAGGAGTGTGTTTGTGATGCTTTAGGTTTCTGGAAAACTGACCTCAGGTTAACTGTGATATTACTATACCTATTGAATGCATATTATGGAAACATACATCAGACAAAGACACATGAAAAATTGTAAAAGACAACATACTCTAATGTATATTGTGTGGTATTTACATAAAAGATTAGACTACCCCCCGCTTTTTTTAGACAGAGTCTCGCTTTGTTGCCCAGGCTAGAGTGAGTGCCCTGGCGTCAGCCTAGCTCACAGCAACCTCAAACTCCTGGGCTCAAGCAATCCTGCTGCCTCAGCCTCCTGAGTAGCTGGGACTACGGGCATGCGCCACCATGCCCGGCTAATTTTTTCTACATATATATATATATATATACACACATATATATATATATTAGTTGCCCAATTAATTTCTTTCTATTTATAGTAGAGATGGGGTCTCACTCTTGGTCTGGCTGGTTTCAAACTCCTGACCTTGAGCAATCCACCCACCTCGGCCTCCCAGAGTGCTAGGATTGCAGGCGTGAGCCACCGCACCCAGCCAGATTAGACTCCCATTAACTAATCTTATTCATATAAAAATGTACTTAAAGTATGTATATACTTTGTATCCACTGAAATTTTCAGAGCTCAATAAATGAGTATAAATATGGTATATAACAAAGTATTTCCCCTTTTAAAATCTGTCACAAAAAAAAGAACCAAATTCCCATGAATTTTGGTGTCCCATTAGAGGTGGCTAAATCTCCTGAATTAGTTTTAAAACTCAATATAATCTAGCTCTCAATCGATTCTGATAACCACTTGAAATTCATAAATACTAAAAGAAAAACGCAGTTTATAATTCTTCATTTTACGTTATGAGTCCATGTTTTTAGAACTCAGCAGACCTCAAGAATTACAGCATATTGTAAACTGTTTTTCTGGTAGCCAAAAGAACATTTTATAGCTGGAATCAGCAGAACATCAGCCACACAGCACTATCCCAACCTTATAAGCATGACTCCTTCAAAGATTAACCTTTGCCTCTAGCTAAACTTAGAAAACAAGTGAAGGGGGCTGGGGGGAGGACAGGAATCTCTTTAATACTAGGATTAATTCTAACTTGTTTACAGTGTTTTTGAACAAATTACGAGAGCGCGGCTATTAAAAGAACTCAGGTTTCCCAATTTCAATGAAGGTAAAATCCAAGAAAAGTATACTAAATGAAGATTCTTCTATTACTAAAAAAGTAATCAAGCAGGAACATGAGAATGATGCAATATTAGACGGCATCCTCCCAGAAAGTTGGTCCTAATGGAGAAGTGACCTAAATTCATTTTGAAAAAAAAAAAAAAACCCACAGGCTGCCCATGGTGGCTCATGCCTGTAATACTAACACTTTGGGAGGTCAAGGAAGGAGGATGGCTTCAGGCTAAGAGTTCAAGACCAGCCTGGGCAACATAGCAAGACCCCATCTCTTGCTTGAGCTTCTGTATTAAACTAAATATATATATATATATATATATATTTTTTTTTTTTTAAAAAGACCTCATGTCTAAAAAAAAAAAAAAAAAATTAGCTAGGCATGGTGGCATATGCCTGTAGTCTCAGCTTACAATTTAAAAATGGGCAAAGAAGATACACAAATGGTGAGTAAACACATGAAAATGTTCAGTGTCATTTGCCACCAGGGAAATTGAAATCAAAATTACAAAAACTTGTAACAAAAGGTTCACACCAAGAGAACTGAAAACATATGTCCACATAAAATCTCGTGCAGTAGTGTTTATACAAGCATTATCTACGATAGCCCCAAAGTAGAAACAAACCAAATGTCTACCAACTGATGAATAGATAAAATGTGATATATCCTTACAATAGAATACAGGGGGAAAAAAATGAAGATCTGAGAAATACTGCAAAATGGAGAACACTGATTATATCTATAGTTAGTGAAAAACACTAGTCACAAAGGACCACATATTTATAATGTCCAAAAAGACTATGAACACCATCCCCAGAAAAACATGCAAACATACAGTATTAAATACTATTTCAGAAATATATTTAACCATCATATACATGATGAATGACCCTGTTACAGTTCTAAAAGCTTTGTGTTTAAAGCTCCTATATTATTGTTGGATTATTTTCCTGTATATGAAACATATCATAAATTTCAAGATACTGTCATTGTAAGGATCAATGCATAGAAATTGTGTACAAAGAATGGAAAAGTCACTAGTTCATTGTATACATATTCACTAAGTGTCCACTACATATAAGTCACCTGCCCAAGCCCTGAAAACACCATGGTGGCCTTGTCCACTTTATGTAGAACCCAGAAGAATAGGGATAGGTTTAACTTTTTCTTTTTTTTTTGAGACAGAGTCTCACTCTGTTGCCTGGGCTAGAGTGCCATGGCGTCAGCCTAGCTCACAGCAAGCTCAAACTCCTGGGCTCAGGTGATCCTCCTGCCTCAGTCTCCCAGGTAGCTGGGACTACAGGTGTGCGCCATGACATCTGGCGAATTTTTTCTATTTTTAGTAGAGACAAGGCCTCGCTCTTGCTCAGACTGGTCTCAATCTCTTGAGCTCAAGCAATCCTCCCACCTCCACCTCCAAGAGTGCTAGGATTACAGGCATCAACCACAGTGCTCGGCCACAAATTTATTTGTTAACATAAAAAGCAAAACTCCTTTTCCTAAAATTAAAAATAATTTTATATTTTAAAGCAAAATTTGCATTTCCATTTGTTCCGTTTATTATTTCTCTTTAACATAAACAAAGAACATAAATACTAACATCAAGAAATAACATTTAGATTTTAAGGAATAATTTTTCCTCCTCAAAGTAAAAATAGAGGCCAATGGAAAGAGATTGTTTAGTGTACGCTCCTTTAGTCTCTCTGGAGACTTCATATCTACCTTTCAATTTAAGGACACTGAAAATTACTGCTAATGACATCTATCACTCTTTGTCTTTTGTTTTTGGAATCATGCCTGGGTTTTATATTTCCACATCAGAAAGCTGCTCATGGCCACTTTTTCTTTACATCCAAATACAAAGGTGTCTCCTTTCTCATCACAGTGGATATGTTCTGTTAACAGTTCTCTATCAGCTCTCTTTACTTGTTCCCTCCACCCATTGGCACAAATTCCCATGATGCTTGCTCTGATGGACACAGCTGTCTCTACTTATTTTACAGTCCCTTCATTGTATTCACAATAATCAAGGCATTCAACTAAGAAGGTATTATACGAGAGCTTTTCAGGCTATTTTAGAAGTTAACTGTTTGTATAATCAACACAACATCCTTATTAAGTGGAGAACTTGTTGTTCTACATGGGCTATGGTCCTACTTCTTTAAGAACTAGGTATCAATCAACAGAGAAAAACTATGTTGCACTGGCAAATAAGCTACTATAAATGCTATGTCAGTATACCCTGTTCCACAAGCTCTCTATATCCCAGTGTCTTGTCCTCTAATCCATATGCCCTGTATCTTTCAGCCTGACAAGCAAAATTGGCTTCTAGGCTTGGGATAACATAAACTCAAATTGAGAGAGATGCATATAATCTATACTAGGCCTCCTTCTACCTGCCAAAAGTTTCAGTCTATATAAAGGAATGGAGGGAAGATGCAAAAATTGGAAAAAAATAAGCTTCTTCCAAGTTATGAAGTGGAAACAAAGTGAAACCCTTTGTTTCTTGATTTTAAAAATCTGATCACGGTGAATATTGTTCTAAATACTGACATAAATCACTTTTGAAACTGTAATTTCAAAGAAAAGCAAGTAAATTTCTTCATTCAAATTATTTGCCAAATATCATCAATCTCACCAACCTAAAGTCACACGCACAAATTTTATCCCTAGGGTTTTCAAGTTAAGTAAAATAATTTGTAACTATGAATGAATGATACACTTCCTAATGGAAGTATGAAATGAGATATATTACTACCACTAGTAAAGATATTTGTAGATGAACAGGTTGGGAAGACCTATAGTGAAATGCTACAATAAATATTATCCAGAATATAAAGAAAGAAATCACAAACTTATGCTGTTGTTGCTTTCTGAACTCTTTTTCATGCAAATTATTTATTGAAATATAATATACACGCACAAGTACCCAACTCAACAAAGTGAATACATACACATATATAAACAACCAGACCAAAAAAAAAAAAAAACGCAGATTTCCAAAGCCCCCCTCTCATATTCTCTTCTAGTCACTATTCTCCCAAGGGTATGTACTATCCTGCCTACTGACAACTATACTGAAAAAGGAAAACAACTGTTCTCAAAAGACATTACTGGGCTTAAATACACACTTTATTACACTTATACCCAGCAGTTATCCCCAAAAATGATGGTTGTACTTTTACTGACTACTCCATTTTTTCAACATTTTGACCATTAAGTAACACATTTTGGATTTTATGAAATCCACACTAAATAGATTTTAAGGTATCCCCAATCCATGAGAGCCATTATACAAACAATACTCTGAGAGAATAAATGATAATCCTTATGGATCAGGAACTACTGAAAATTCATTACTCTGGACCTCAAGCCACTTCACCAGGACTTATAATTAAGCTGCATGTCACTTACAAAGTACCTGACTACATTAGCAGAAACACTGTTGACCTCCCCACAGATTTCTTCTTTGTATTATATTATGAAGAATTCACAGAATGCAAAAGAGACTAATAATTTAACAAAATTTGTTCCATCTATTCAGTGGGTTGAGCAATGCAGTGGAAAGTACATAGGAATATATGGGCAAAGGTGTCCCAAAAAGACAGTAAGGAAAAAGGAAAGCACAGAAGGCATTAAGAAAGAGTGCTAACAACTCGGTTTTCCATTTACTCTTACCAAATTTGACTGATACTTTGTGCTTGGCTAAAGGCTTGCAAAACAGAAGGTCCTATTCCCAAAGGAGAAATCCTTTAGACAGTCAGGAGAAATATCAAGACATACTCAAAAGCTGGTGTCTACAATAGCACAATTTTCTAAAAAACTCATACTTCAAAAATTCTAATTTCTGGATTTACTCCAATATGATCTGTAAGAGAGAAACTTCATTCACACATGAATATATATATTTTTTCACTCCTTTAAATATTCATCAGTGTTTTTAGCTCAGACCTATAGATATCTGCACTGAACCCACATGAACAATTTTATTCATTATCTGACAAATTTTGACAGAGTAGCACTGCATTTTCAGATATACTCTTGTCACAAACATTTTGGTTAACTAAATATTTTGAAAAAGAACCACTCATGCTTTGAAAGCAAAGTGATAAATGTGATAAATAATTATCACATTTGGGATAAATGTTTTCATCTTTAGTGAATTGGGTTTTATTATTAAAAGAACTTAGCAAAAAATAAACATCATTAATATTTTTTAAGTTAGCAATAACACAGTGGACATACTATGCCTTCCATGAACCTTACTTCCTCAATCCAAAACAAGCTGAATAACTTCTCTCTCAAGAAGACTACTGTTTAGTGGCAAGTAGACAGAAAAAGCATACAATATAGAAACTAAGTGCTTTAAAGAGAGGCAGAGATTACATGTTATATAAGCATTCCCAAAGCGTGTTGGGTAACAAAGGAGGTCTGTATCAAAAATGTATTAAATAAGTTTAAATAGATGAAATACTATCATCATTGCCACTCTAAATGGAAGGCAGCATTTCCTAAACATATTTGACCTGGGCATTCTGATTTGCATAGCATGTTGAAAGTCTAATGTTCTGCAAACAAACAGTGAGAAATGTTATCTTTGGGGAATTTAGGAAAATGATAGGTTACTTACTGTAAGCTAAGATGGTCAGGAAAGATTTCATATAAGAATGACTATCTACATCAGGCCCAGAAAGATGTACAGGATTAAGATACATTGTTGGGAGAGTAGGTGCTAGTGAAAGGCCTTTCCACTTAAGAGAACAAAGGAAAAATACACCTGCAAAAAGCTGAAAATGAGTGGTTCAAATTGTATGTGGCAAAAGAAGCATGAAATTGAGTTGTAGAAAAGATTTTGCAAGGAGACTGGATTTTCATAAAGAAGGTTTGGTAAATGAAAAAGCTTGGCAGTTTGGCTGGTAAGAAATATACAGGATGGCTGGGTGCGGTGTCTCACGCCTATAATCCTAGCACTCTGGGAGGCTGAGGCGGGATTGCTCAAGGTCAGGAGTTCGAAACCAGCCTGACCAAGAGCCAGACCCCGTCTCTACTATAAATAGAAAGAAATTAATTGGCCAACTAATATATGTAGAAAAAATTAGCCGGACATGGTGGCGGTGCATGCCTGTAGTCCCAGCTACTTGGTAGGGTGAGGCAGTAGGATTGCTTGAGCCCAGGAGTTTGAGGTTGCTGTGAGCTAGGCTGATGCTACGGAACTCACGCTAGCCTGGGCAATAAAGTGAGACTCTGTCTAAAAAAAAAAAAAAAAAAGAAAGAAGAAAAAAAGAAATAGACAGGATGACAATATGTCTATGATGGCACAGGACTTTCCGAGTTTACATGTGCTGACCAGAGTTAAATCTAGTAAGGCGATAGTTCAAATCAAAAGACTGCAGTTTAGATGACAAATTACAGTATTACCTGGTAATATTTTAAAGTTCTTATCTTGTAGACATAGGTAATAAATATGTATAAATTAAATTCTATAATGCCTCCAATATGCTTGAAAATAACTGGGGGAGGACTCTAAATGAAAAAGAGTGTCCATCACTTCATAGCTGTTGAAACTAGATAAGTATATGGGTGTCCATTGTACTACTTTCTCTAATTATATACATGTATGTATTTCCGAAAATAAAAAGTTTTTTTAAATGATCTTCACATGAGATGAAATGGTATATCTGTGGCATTAGAAATTTAATCAAAATATAGTATTTTTGCCATAGTACTAAAACATTACATCTTTACCTAATAAGCCAAATTATTGAAAATTGAAGACATTTATATGTTTAAGGTACATTTAACTATTTTAAGGTAACTAAAAATATACTTTATTTCTGCAAGAACTTCATAATTACAAACAGCAATAAAAACTAAGAAGAATGCATACTCTATTCTCTCTTCCACTTAAAATATTTTTACTCTTATTTCCATCATATATTGTTTAACTAAGAATTTATAGTAAAATTAGTAATATAAAAATTTTTTAGCTGCTTTCATTAAAAATGTGCCAGCTTCTATACTGATTCTGCCAATATATTTTTCCAGGGCTTTACATATTTACTTTTTTCCCATCATATAGAAAAAAGTTGACCCAAGTAAGGGCTTTCCACAAACAAATACCACCCCCCCACAAAAGCTGCAAATACTATTAATTAAAAAAAAATAAAACTTTTAAAGGTAATTGTACTTAAAGCCATACCGTACAGAAGTTTATTTAACAATAGTTAAGGAGTTTTTAAAAATTCTTTTAAAATTTAAGTCCTTATATTTAAAATATACATTTTTATCACCTTGTGGTTAAATGACAGGTACTAATGTTAGTAGAAACAAATTTCATTCATATGTAGTTATAAGATAAAAGCCATATCTACATCATTTCATCCAAAATTTTTATTACACCAACCTAAGGCTAAAGCATACTATTATTATGTATAATTTTATCCATTTTCTCCCATGAAGTAGAGTATTATGAAAGGCCTATTTCATACAAATGTATCGAAATCATTACAAACTTTTGTGTCCTTCAAATACAGATATAAGGGTAACATACAAATCTAATTATTTTAAATTATACCTTTACAGTGATGCTGACTTTTCCTTTTAAAATTTATACTGGATATTAAATCAATTATTAAAATCTGTGTTTTTTACTTATCCACAATAAAAATGATAATACATATATACTCTATAAGATAAATATTTCCACTATTAACATATTTATATTTATTACTTCTCTTTAGTCACCACTACAACTGACTTTATACCTTGCCATTTATTATAAGGAAAGAAGTTAACAGCTATTGACAAAAGTAATATTATTTTCAACATAAACAGTACCATAGAGCCTAATGTTTAAATGGGGATTAAAATTGAAAACAAACTCTGCCATTTAAATAAACTATCTTTAAAAATAATGATTTTAGATTTTTTCCCCAATTTAACACTCAGCTGAGGCAGCAAGGTATCTTTATTTGTTTAATAAAGAAAAAAAAGGTAGCTCTATGCTCCTGCCCTGATGCAAAAAACTAGAAGTCACTACTAAGAAATGCAGACTATAAGTATAAAATTAAAATGGAGTCACAACAGAGGATTATGACATCACAGAAGCCACCATACATATAACTCTGATTAACAAAGAACAGCAAAAGACCACTGATAAGACAGACAGACAAAAAAATGCTCAAGGAAACTAGGCCTATGAATCTGGCTAAAATGTTCCTACTCTGTTCTGATTCACTTCTCTATATCCCATATAATTTGAAGAAATGGATAGATTCATATGTCATTCCTTAGATAGGTCCAATTTCCTTAATTATTATAAGAATAACAAATATGATATATTAATGCATAACAGCTATATATATCTGAGAGAAAGAGATTACAAGCACTGGGGGGATGAGTGTTTCTTATTCTTCACAGTCTACAAAATGATAAACAATGTATTATATAACAAATTATTCTATTATATATTATATATGGTATAAGATACGGTATATGATATCTATAATTACATACAGTATATAATGTATTAATTGTATAAATAATATAAGCTCTACTACCCAGTGCTTGACAAATACAGTAGATATTCAGTAAACATCTGTGTAAATAGATGTGATATTTCAGAAGATGCAACAAACATACTCAGGATTAACTGGTCATACTAAAACTGAGATCGTCTAAACTATCTCTACACCATATACATACCACCCTCTCTGGAAAAACTCAGCTAGGCCGAGTGTGGTGGCTCATGCCTATAACCATAGCATTCTGGGAGGCTGGGGCAGGAGGACTGCTTGAGGCCAGGAGTTCAAGACCAGCCTGAGCGAGACCCTGTCTCTAAAAAAATAGAAAAATTAGCAGGGAATGGTGGCATGTGCCTGCAGTCCCAGCTACTTGGGAGGCTTAGGCAGGATGGTCACTTGAGTCCAGGAGTTTGAAGTTACAATGAGCTATGAGATGCCACTGCACTCTAGCCCAGGTGACAAAGCAACACTCTGTCTCAAAAAGGAGAGGGGAGGCGAAGGGAGGGAAGAAAAAAGAAAAACTCAGCTACAGCTGTTTTACTGAACAGGAAGGCAAAAAAAATTCTGCCTCCATACAACTTTGTGCTCAAAACTGCAGCACTGACTCCTAGAATTTCCAACCTTTCCAGTCTGCTCTGCGAATCTCAGGCTTGCCAGCCCCTAAACTGCACGAGCTAATTTTTAAAAATCAGTCTGCCCCCTTCCCTTTCTCTGTAAAATGTGTTAATTCTCTGTGTGTGAGCACACAGTTTAGATCCAGATTCTATGCTTATTTCTGCACTTTTGGATAGTAGAAGTTAAAAGGGTGAGAGAACGAAGGTGGAAAAGAAAGAGAGACTGCCATATTCCTCGGAGTTTCAATTCCTTCATACAGAATAATCCAGGGACCTCCTCAAATATGGTATGTTAATTAAGTAGCTTAACAAAAACTGTGAAAGCATAAAAATAGCTACATGAAACTAAATTCATGACAACTACTCAGGAAGAGCATATAAGGAATAACTGAGGCAACATAGAACAAAGCTTGCTCAGTAATGTGAAAAAATGTATTGAAAAGTTGGTAATACATATTATACAATTAAATAACTGAATGAGGACATTATCATAATTAAAAACTCATGAAATACTGTTGATACTGTTGATACAATTCATTTTCTGACTCTATCAAGTAAGTATTATAAACTCAAAAGCATATGATAAGAAATAAAACAATTTGGTACATACTTGTAACAAAGAATTTTTTTGTGAAAGTACAACTATCAAAGGCAGCGATTTTTTCCTGCAACACTACGACGAGGATCCTAAAATTAGAGGGAAAAAAAACAAAATGGAAAAAAGAAGTGAAAATGAAATTCTATAAATTGAAGCATAAATAAGCTAAAGCACCTAGTTGAAAACAAGTATCTACTAGTGCAATTTAAAAATTAAACAATTCTTACAATATTTAGGCATGAAACATTTACCTCTTAACGAAAATGTAATACACAAAATCCTGTATATAAGCAAGATAGAGATAACTAGAAGAAAAGTGATTGAAGAACAAACTACCACATCAAAAAATGTTTTCTCTTACTAAAGTTTTGCTTTCATTCATTTTGAATCAGATAAATTTACATTAAGAGTGATAATATCAAGCCAAATGCAGTGACACAATGCCTATAATCCCAGCTACTCGGGAGGCTAAGGCAAGAGGATAATTTAGGGTAAGGAGTTCAAGGCCAGCATGGGCAACACAGTGAGAGCCCACCTCAAACAATTAAAAATAGGCTAAGATTAATAAATTGGCTATTTACTAAAAATGTTTTTCCAATGATGTTTCAGTTATGGCATTAAACATAAAATGGATTTATGTAATCTATTATTTTAAATGACTGCTGAATTTCCCCAACACGCATGCATACAAAAATCTAGGACAACTATTACTCAGTGTAAATATATCATTAAATATTAAAAAATAAATAATATTCTTCTCAATGTCCAAGATTTATAAATAATTAGGAAAATAATTTATTTATAAACATTTTTAATGTGAAATTCCTAAAATACATCCAGAAACACTACTTTATATTATACTACTCCTGTAGGATATTACTATAAATATTCAACTTTAATACTTACTTCAAAAAATCAAAGATTAGAATTTTTACTAAATATTTAACACACTAATAGATTATTTTTCAAAATTGGAGGCACATAACTGCGCAACAGATGCTAAAAAAATGTAGTATTTAATATGCATGCTTTATTAATTTTGTTTATTTGTTAAAACAGAATAATTTCATTTTGTCATAGTTCACTGTAACCTCAAACTCTTGGGCTCAAGCAATCCTCCTGTCTCAACCTCCCAATTCATTTAATTCAATTAATTTAAATTTATTGAAGACAGATAAAATATTTCACTTTCTGGTTTAGGTGTTTGCATTTTGATGATATAGAAGATTTAGAGTTTATATCTAAGAGCTAATAATCAAGATATTTACCAACCTAGGAATTAGGTTTGCTCAAATGTAAAAGGAAAGTGCTAAATAGTAGAAGATTCCTACTGTTCCTTTCTCCTATGATGTTCTGTTGTTAATTCGTCATAATTTGAGGTCAGGTAGAAGTTCAATCTAAATCTGAATATTTTTTCAGCAATTAAACAAAACAAATTTTAGAGGATAAAAGTCATTCTAGTCCCTGTTTTAGCTCCATTGTGAAATGTGAAGAAATAAAAAATATTTCTAAGCATTTTTTAACAGTTCAGAAACATGCTTTTCAAAAGTTTTGGTGAGTCCTTACAGCAAAATTATAATTTCACATCATAAACCAGTAAACACATATAAAGCATATATATTATGCATATTAAAAAAGCTATTATATATATATGTGTGTGTATATATAAAGATTTCTCAAAACAATACTTTCTATTCTATTCCATTTCATTTTACAAATGCTAGCTATGTTCCACCACACTAAATTCACAATTTCCTAATGGGTCAAGACTGGTAGTTTGAATATAGTCATTAAGAAATCTTAGAGCTATTTCACTAGACAGAATTTAGAAGGTATTTTCTTGATATATTTTTTTTAATAAATCTAAGTTAGTCAATGAAATCAGTAGAAGTCTTGATGCTCAGGAAAGCATGTTTCTTATTGCTTATTACACCAAAAACATGAAAAAATGCTTACCGTTTGTTGCAGTGGAGATCATAAATAGATGTCTTGAACTGAATGGACTTGACCATCTCCCCAGTACGAAGTGAATATAAATCCACACAACAGTAAGGTGGGCTTGTGCTAAAGGAAGAGGGGGAAAAAAAACATTATTTTTTAAAAGGAGAAAGGCCATTAACCTCCACATTTTCTTATTAACATAATATTCAAACCCCTTATTAACATGACATTAATAAATTGATTCAAACCTTATCAAAAAATATGATCACAATACATTTTTATTTTATATCAATTTATTTTAGGAATGTGAAATTCAGGGGAAAAAAGACAAATTATTCCTAGCACCAGAGGACCCAAAAAAAAAAGAAAGAAAAATGATATGATATCATGTCAATAGATGTAGAAAAGCATTTGATAAATTTTAAAAGACATTCATGATAACATTTCCTTAATCTGACAAAGGGTACCAACCTTAAAACTAACAAACAAAAGCTGGCAAATGTTTGCAAAATATGGAAAGGTCTGATTCAAAAATCAGGAACTATATAAGAATATTTATTATCAATACTTCTATTCAATAGAGTGTGAAAGGAGCTGTGAATAAGTCCAGAAAAGTAATTACTACAAGGAAGAAAAAAGCTGTCACTATTTGCTGAAAACCTGATTGTATAAGTGTAAAATCAAATAAAACGAATCTATAAGTATAAATATAATATGTACAGACATACAAATAAACCCACAATAAAGACAATTAGAATTTATATGTAGATTTACCAAGGTCACTAGATACAAGGTTAATATACAAACACCACCTTTGTTTTTGTAAGTTAAAAACAATTAGAAAGTGAAATTTTAAAATAACATCATATAAAATGGCATTAAAAATATCAAAAACATTGAGTATCTTAGAATAAATTTAAGGAAAGATTTGTAATGTATTCACACAAGAAAAAATAAAATAGTATTTTAATTAATAAACTAAATAAATTAAAGTAAATACTATATCCTGAAAGACTCTCTACATTGATAGTTAAAAACCTCATCAAAGGCCGGGCGCGGTGGCTCAAGCCTGTAATCCTAGCTCTCTGGGAGGCCGAGGTGGGCGGATCCTTTGAGCTCAGGAGTTCGAGACCAGCCTGAGCAAGAGCGAGACCCCATCTCTACTATAAATAGAAAGAAATTAATTGGCCAACTAAAATATATATAGAAAAAAAAAATTAGCCGGGCATGGTGGCACATGCCTGTAGTCCCAGCTACTTGGGAGGCTGAGGCAGCAGGATTGCTTGAGCCCAGGAGTTCGAGGTTGCTGTGAGCTAGGCTGATGCCACGGCACTCACTCTAGCCTGGGCAATAAAGTGAGACTCTGTCTCAAAAAAAAAAAAAAAAAAAAAACCTCATCAAAAATCTACCAGATCATGTGGAATAGGAGTACGGAATTTAAAAATGAAAAAAGTATAATAAAGAAATATAATAATATAAAATTTAAAAAAAAATGTTTTTTAAATCTACCAGAGGGTTCAAATCACGATGGAGTCACCAAAAAAAATAAAAATAAATCTACCAGAGGCTTGGCACGGTAGCTCACAATTATAAACCAAGCACTCTATTAAAAGAAAAATCTACAGATACAATAAACATTTTCCTCATAAGGCACTTTCCCCCAAGGTGAAGAACAAGGGAAAGCTGTCTGCTTTTATTACTTGTATTCAACATTATATAAATTATCTTACCTAGTGCAATAAGGACAGATAAAGAAATTAAAAGTATACAGAGGGCCAGGCCCAGTGGCTCACACCTGTAATCCTAGCACTCTGGGAGGCCGAGGTAGGCGGATGCCGATCGTTTGAGCTCAGGAGTTTGAGACCAGCCTGAGCAAGAGCGAGACCTCGTCTCTACCAAAAATAGAAAGAAATTAATTGGCCAACTAAAAATATATAGAAAAAATTAGCTGGGCATGGTTGGCGCATGCCTATCGTCCCAGCTACTCGGGAGGCTGAGGCAGGAGGATGGCCTGAGCCCAGGAGTTTGAGGTTGCTGTGAGCTAGGCTGATGCCATGGCAATCTAGCCTGGACAACAGAGTGAGACTCTGCCTCAAAAAAAAAAAAAAAAAAAAGCATACAGAGGTAAAGGCAGAAGTAAAACCATCACAGATAACATTATCTATTCATGGATAAAACTTACTGATAATATTATCTATGTAGAAAATCCCAAAGAATCTCTTTAAAAAACTAATAGAACTAAGTGAAAAAAATCAAAGACCCAAATAAATAATAAATACCATGTTCTTGGATTGGGAGTGATGATATTCCTAACATGTCAAGTCCCCCCATACTGATCAATATGTTTAATAATCACAATCAAAATCCTACTAGGCATTTTAGAAGACAATGACAAGCTAATATTAAAATTGTTATAAAAATTTACATAACATGATTCTTACATACAAGCATATCTCATTTATTGTATTTTGCATTATTGTGCTTAGCAGATATTATAATTTTTTACAAATTGAAGGTTTCTGGCAACCTTCCATCAAGCAAGTCTGTTGGCACATCATTTTTTTCAACAACATGTGCTCACTTAGTGTCTGTCACATTTTGGTAATTCTTTCGATATTTCAAACTTTTTCATTATTATTATTATATCTGTTATAGTGGTCTGTGATCCGTGCTCTTTGGCGTTACTATTGTAATTGTTTTGGGGTGCTATAAACCATGCCCATGACACAACAAACTTATTCGGCAAATGTTGTATGTGTTCTGACTGCTCAACTGACCAGCCATTCCTCCCAGATGTCTCTCCCTCCCTCTCCTCAGGTGTCCCTATTCCCTGATACACAAAAATACCGTGTTTCCCCGAAAATAAGACCTACCCATAAAATAAGCCCTAGCAGGATTTCTAAGCATTTGCGCAATATAAGCCCTAACCTGAAAATAAGACCTAGTGATGGGCGTGGCTACGCAGCATAAACCCATGCATTTCGTCTGCAGAGCAGTAAAGAAGACTAGAGGCCCTTCTCATCTGCCCCATGAGAGCTCTATTGCTCGACAGGAGAGACTGGGGCCAATGGTTCTAAAGGAAATACAGTCGCAAGAAATTCAGGATGAAATTCGGTGTTTGGAGAGTTATAATGATGTTCCAGAAGAAGACGACTTAACTATATTTGAATAAATGCAGATTGTTGTACCGTACTTAAAAAAAATAACACATCCCCTGAAAATATGCCCTAGGGTGTCTTCTTGAGAAAAAATAAATAGAAGACCCTGTCTTATTTTCCGGGAAACACAGTATTGAAATTAGACCAATTAACAACCCTGCAATGGCTTCTAAGCGTTTAAGTGAAAGGAAGAGTTGCCCATCCTCTCACTTTAAATCAAACACTTGAAATAATTATGCTTAATGAGGAAGGAATGTCAAAAGCCAACTGGTTAAAAGCTAGGCCTCTTGAGCCAAACAGCCAAGTCATGAATGTAAAAGAAACTTTCTTGAAGGGAATTAAAAGTGAGCACACAGAACAGAAGAAAGCATTAACAGTTTTACTGGGGAGGAGGAGAAAGTTTTAGTGGGGTCGCTGGAAGATCAAACCAGCCACAACATTCCCTTAAGCCAATGCCTATTCCAAGACAAGGACCTAACTCTCTTTAATTCTGTGAAGGCTAAGAGAGGTGAGCAAGATGCAGAAGAAAAGTTGGAAACTAGCAGAGACTGGTTCATGAGGTTTAAGGAAAGAAGCTGTCTCTATAACATAAAAGTGCAAGTGAAGCAGCAAGTGCTGATGCAGAAGTTGCAACAAGTTATCCAGAAGATGTAGCTAAGATAACTGATGAAAGTAGCTACACTAAACAACAGATTTTCAATGTACATGAAAGCAGCCTTTTATTAGAAAAAGTTGCCATCTAAGACTTTCATGGCTAGAGAGGAGAAGTCAATACCTGGCTTCAAAGGACAGGCTAACTGTCTTGTTAGGGGCTAATGCAGCTAGTAACTTACAATTGAAGTCAATGCTCATTCACCATTCCAAAAATCCTAGAGCCCTGAAGAAATATGCTAAATCTACTCTCCCTGTGCTGTATATAAGAACAAGAAAGGCTGGAGGACAGTACATCTCTTTACAGCATGGTTTACTGAATATTTTAAGCCCAGTGTTGAGACCTACTGCTCAGAAAAAAAGATTCCCTTCAAAATATTACTGCTCACTTACAACATATGTAGTCACACGAGAGCTCGGATGAAGATGTACAAGGAGATTAATGCCGTTTTCATGACAGCAGCCTAGGATTAAGGAGTAATTTCAACTTTCGAGTCTTATTATTTAAGAAATAAATTTTGTAATGCTATAGCTGCCATAAATACTGATTGCCCTGATGAATTTGGCCAAAGTAAATTGAAAACCTCTGGAAAGGATTTACCATAATAGATGCCACTAAGAACATTCATGTATAATGTGAGGTGGTCAAAATATCAACATTAACAAGAGTTGACAGCAAGAAGCTCTTTCACGGATGACTTTGAAGAGTTCAAGACTTCAGTGGAGGAAGTAACTTCAGATGTGATGGAAATAGCAAAAAATCTAGAAGTAGAAGTAGAGTCTGAAGATGTGACTGAATTCCTGCAATCTCATGATAAAAGTTGAAGAGATGAGGAGGTGCTTCTTAAGGATGAGCAAAGAAAGTGGCTTCCTGAGATGATATCTACTCTTGGTGAAGATGCTGTGAACATTGTTTAAATGACAACACGGGATTCAGAATATTCTATAAACTTAATTGATAAAGCAGCGGCAGAGTTTGAGAGGATGGACTCCAATTTTCAAAGACATTCCACTGTCTGTAAAATGCTTTCAATCAGCATTGCATGCTACAAAGAAATCTTTCCTGAAAGGAAGAGTCATTCAGTGCGGCACACTTCATTGTTGTCTTATTTTAAGAAATTGCTACAGCTACCCAAGCCTTCAGCAACCACCACCCCAATCAGTCAGCACCCTTCAACATCAAGGAAAAATTCTCCACTAACAAAAAGGTTATGACTCACTGAGGGATCAGAGGATCATTAGCAATTTTTAGCAATAAAGTATTTTTAATTAAGGTATGTACATTTTTTAGAAATAATGCTATTGCATACCTAACAGACAATAGTATAGTAAACCATACCTCTTACGAGCACTAAGAGAAACCAAAACCTTCATGTGACTGAGTGTATTACAATATTTGTATTATTGAGGTGGTCTAGAACTGAACCTGTAATATCTACAAGGTATGTCAGAATATACATACATGTGACTTATAAAGCTACAATTGGCTGGGTGCGGTGGCTCACGCCTATAATCCTAGCTTTCTGGGAGGCCAAGGCGGGCGGATTGCTCAAGGTCAAGAGTTCAAAACCAGCCTGAGCAGGAGCGAGACCCCGTCTCTACTATAAATAGAAAGAAATTAATTGGCCAACTAATATATATAGAAAAAATTAGCCGGGCATGGTGGCGCATGCCTGTAGTCCCAGCTACTCGGGAGGCTGAGGCAGGAGGGTTGCTTGAGCCCAGGAGTTTGAGGTTGCTGTGAGCTAGGGTGACGCCACGGCACTCTAGCCGGGGCAACAAAGTGAGACTCTGTCTCGGAAAAAAAAAAAAAGCTACAATAATCTGGACAGTATGGTACTGGTGTAAGCATAGAAATATATACCAAAGAAACGGAACAGAGAGTCCAGAAATAAACTCACATTTGTAAGGCCAACTGATTTTCATCAAAGGCACACTATTAATATAATTAAATGATAAAGACAGTGCTAAAAGAAAACCAGATATGTGTATGAGAAAAACTAAATGGTCCCCAACTTATACACAAAGGTTAACTCGAAACAGATGATAGGTCTCAAAATACAATAGCCAAAACTACACAGTATCTAGAACAAAATACAGGAGAAAAATCTTTGCAACCTATTTCTTAAACAGGAAAAAGAATGCATGAAAGTAGGTATAACTGACAAAATGTAATTCATCAATATATAAAACTTTTACTTTTTAATATACAGAAATAAGAAAATGTAAAACCAAGCACCATATTGTGAGGAAATATTTGCAAAACACATATCTGAGAAAGGGTTTGTATCCAAAGAAAAAATAACAATTCTTAGTTATAACTCAATAATAATGATGCATGCAACACATAAAAAGTGGCTATAATATTTAAAAAGACACCTGACCAAAGAAGATATAGAGATAGAAACTAAGGACTTGAAAATGTATGTTCAGCATAACTAACTTTCAGGGAAATGCAAATTGAAATCACTAAGGCATAACACTATATCCAGTAGAATGACTAAAATTTTAAAAACTGGTAACAAAGTGGTGGAAAAGGAAAGGGAAAAAGAAAAGGAAAAGGAAAAGAAAAGGAAGAAAAAGAAAGAAAGAAAAGCTAAAATAATGCCAGAAGGATAATAGTAGAATGCAGATTAGTAGTTGCCAGGGGAAAGGGACAGAGGGAGAATACAGAGTGCCAAGCAGCATGAAAAACTTTTGGAGGGATGGAAATGTATCATTATTATGGTGGTATTCACTCAACCGTATACAACAGAATAGTGAGAAGTGGAGGAGAATCTTGTAAAAGCCTGAACTTCAATCTCTAAAATTGAAACAAGGCAAAAGTTCTTAAAGTTCCCTACAAATTAATCTAGTCATCTGCTGATAAGGAATGAGTTAACAATGAATGAAATCTAACTTTTTGCCCAACCAACTAGGAGGGAAAAACAGCTTGTCACCTTCAATTAGGAGCTCATGATGGCTATAGGACACTAGATACTGGAATTCTGATCACTTCACTGGCATCATCCATACAATGTCAGAACTGACAGTCTTCCTGCAAAAAGCCTTCATTAGAAATAGATAAAACAAATGCTATGAAGGCTCAGTTTATACCTAACTGAACATGATCTGTCAGAACTAAAAACTCTATTTATATACGGGAAAAAACCTCCCATTCAATGACTAAAAGGGAAACATGATTCTTTAAAATAAGTCTTCACAAGTTCACAGATTCACAAAGGAGTCAGCATGCTTCCTACCAATAACACAGTTGTGTGCATGCCCAACATGTCCCTTTGTTCTCTGTTTTCTCTTTTGAAAAGCTTTGACCGTTTCCATAAAACATCACAAGACAATCTTAATTTTCCTCATGGGCAGGCTGATGAGAAACCTCTCCATAAAATGATCAGTATGCATGCCCCATAAGGTGTTATACTAAAATATACAGAGATGAAACAAGCTTTTACGAGACACAAATGGTGTATAATGCAACAAGAAAGTTGTATATGAAATACAATTTTCATCTGATTTCTACAGAGCTCTAATGAACTAATAATTTTCAAGGTGTGTGTCTGACATTTAAATACAGAGCTATGACTTCATATTAAAGATAAACTTAACAGCTTAAGGGGGGGGAAGTACCTAGAAGAAATTTTGAGAGACAAGTTTAGAATGTAATGAATCTATTACAAGCAAAGGACATAAGAGAAACAGGAATGATGCAATTTTTATTACTAAATGGTTGTTTAAAAACTTCTAATTTATGCCTAGGCACAGTTCCATACATACATATTAAAATGAATAGTAAAGATATTTTGTACTTTTTATGATAACTATAAAATAGAAATGAATGCAAATTCTGCTTAACAGACTTTTTTGTTATCTAAGTAATTTGTTTTATATTAAGTTAGTGAGCATGTGTGTTGAAAATTTTTATCAGAACAATATGTTACCTGCTGTAAATCTGAACCATACCCACAAAGGCAGTTATTAAGATTTTATTAGGGAGAGAAAATCCTCATTTTAATATATTATAATAGCCAAAGCTATACAATTTAAACAGTGAATTCATTTCAGTGAAGAAAGTTGATTACAACTATTTAAACAACAAATTTCAAAAAAAGCTTCATTTATTAAAAATGAAAAGAATAAATTAAGCACTCATGAACAATAAAACAAAATATTTTAACTAGATTTTTAAAAGGAAAAATATTAAAAATATTATAAATAGAGGACAAACATCAGCAATAATCACTAACCATTTTTATCTAAATGAATCTATAGTTTTAGAACACACTGGACAAACTAAAATGACTACATTTAGCTAAAATGTTCTTAAATTCCCATATCATATATGTCATAAATTCAGGTCTTAATTCTGAAATTCAGGTTAAATTATGAAAACCTATAAACCTATTCCCCAAACAATCTCTTATTCTTTCTCCCATTAATAAATAAGTAGGAGATTGATGGCCAGGTGCAGTGGCTCATGCCTGCATTCCTAGCACTCTGGGAGGCCAAGGCAGGAAGATCACTTGAGCTCAGGAGTTCAGGACCAGCCTGAGAAAGAGTGAGGCTCCGTTTCTACTAAGAATAGAAAAAATTAGCTGGGCATGGTGGCATGCACCTGTAATCCCATATATTCAGGAGGCTGAGGCAAGAGGATCACTTGAGCCCAGGAAACTGAGGTTGCACTGAGCTATGATGACATCACTGCACTAGGAGACACTGTTTCAAAAATAAATAAATGAAAAGTAACTAGGAGATTGCATCTTATATAATCGAATAGTGTCACACCAACCTCAGACACTGCCTTCTCTTAAGAAAGTAAATAAGACCAGACATTTCATGAAAGAGATTATACAGATGCATGATTAGCCATAAAAGATATACAAAACCACTAAGAGAAAGTATTATACACCTATGAAAATTGATAAAAATTTAAAAATAGTGATAACAAATGCTGGTAAAGATGAAGAGAAATAGAATCACTCAGACATTGCTGGTGGGAATATAAAATGTAACAGTCACCTGGACAACGGTTTAGCAGTATAAAGCTACACATGCAACTAGCACACAAACCAACAGAATGAGACGGTAACATGAAAATAACAAAATATCTCACTGAAAATAAATTAGAATAATATTCCATTTTATGAATATATCACAGTTTATTAATCCATTCACGTAGTGAAGGACATACTTGGTTGTTGATAAGTTTTGGCAATTATATAAAGCTGCTATACACATTCATGTGTAGGGTGTGAGGACCTAACTTTTCAACTTACTATCTCCACAGTTTTATCATATAGTTGGAATCATACAGTATGTAGCCTTTTCAGATTGGCTTAACTGAGTAATACACATTTAAGGTTCCTCCTAACTGAGTAATACACATTTAAGGTTCCTCCATGTTGTTCATGGCTGGATACTTCATTTCTTTTTAACACTAATTAATATTTCACTCTTAGGATGTATCAATGTTTATCCATTCACACACTGAAGGACATTTTTATTGCATTCAAGTTTCAGCAATTATGAATAAAGTTGCTATATACATCCCTGTACAGGTTTTTCTGAGAACATAATTTTAATCTCATTGGAGTAAATAGCAAGGAGGATAATTGGCTAATATTATGGCATGTTGAGTTTTGTAAGAAAATGCCAAATTGCATTCCAAAGTGCCTATATGGTTTTGCATTCATTGCTTATAACACTAGCAATGATCGAGCATTCCTGTTGCTGCACATCTTTGTCAGCATTTGATGGTGTCAGCGTTTTGCATTTTATCTCTTTTAAAATGTAGTATCCATTTGTTTTTTGGTTTGCAATTCCCCAGTCACATATGATATTGAGCACCTTTCATATGCTTATTTGCCATGTATATATCTTCTTCACGGAGGTTTTCTGCCCATTTTTTTAATAGGGTTGTTCATTTTCTTACTGTGAGTTTTAAGAGTTTTTGTATGTTTTAGGTAACAGTCATTTAATCAAACAAGTCTCTTGCAAATATTTTTTCCCATTTGCAGCTTGTCTTCTTCTCTTGAAGTCATCTTTCACAGAGCAGAAGTTTTTAATATTATAATGAGGTCCAACTTATCAATTTTTTCTTTCATGCTTTGTGCTTTTGGTATTGCAGTTATGAAGCCTTTGCCAAACCAAAACCTAGATCTTCTTCTATGTTATCTTCTAGGAGCATTGTCTTTCCATATAAACTTTAGAATTAGTACATATCACAAAATAACTTACTGGTATTTTGATAGGCATTGCACTGAATGTATAAATCAAGTTAAGAAGAAATATATTAACATCTTCTTTGATTTCATACATCAGCATTTTGCCATTTTATTCATATAGATCTTTTGTTTGTGTTATACCTAACTATTAATATTTCACTTTTTGTTTCTAGCAAAAATACTCTTCAGCAATAAAAAGAAATGAGCTACCAAGCCAGAAAATTACATACAGGAATCCTAAATGAATATTGCTAGGTGAAACAACTTAATCAGAAAAGGCTACAAATTGTATGGTTCTAAATAAATGATGTTATGGAAAAAGACAAAACCAAGGAGACAGTAAAAAGATCAGTGGTGCCAGGGCACAGGGAGAGGGAAAAAAGAATGAATAGGTGAAGTACAGGGGATTTTTAGGACAGGGAAACTACTCTGTATCATACTGTGATGATAGAATACATGGCACTACATATATCTCAAAAGCCATAGAATGTACAACTCAGGAGAGAACTATGACATTAGTTGTATCAATATCAGCTAATCAACTGTAACAAATGTACTAGACACACTAAAGCAATATGTTAATGATAGGGGAAAGTGTGATGTGGAAGAATAAGAGGATATATGGGAATATTACTTTCTGGTTAATTTTTCTATATACCTAAACTACTCTAAAAATTCTCTTAACTTTTAAAATAATAAAAAAAAATTGCATTAACAGTTTTATTTCTTCCTTGAAAATCTGTATGCCTTTAATTTCCTTTTCTTGTCTTATAAGACTACCAGTAGGAATGAGAGTAGACATCCTTCCATTTGTCCTGATCTTAGCAGGAAAGCACATAGTTTTTTTCATTAAGTAAGTTGTTAATTGTAGACTTCTTGAAGATATTTCCTTATCAAATTGAGGAAGTTCCCTTCTATTCTTTGTTTTCTGAGAGGTTTTATTCATGAATGGGTATTGGATTTTTTCAAAATCCAGCAAGACATTTTGGGGGTATCTACAATCTGACCCTAATGTCTATATGGAAATGCCAAAGACCCAAAATAGCCAACATGATATTAAAGGAAAAGAGATGAGTCTGAAAACTGACGCTACCTGGCATCCAAGATTTACTATAAAGATACAATAATCAAGATAGTGTGATATTGATGAAGGAACAGAAAAATGTAAAAGAACAGAATACTCAGAAATAGAACACACAAATATAGGCAACTGATTTTTACAAAGAAGCAAAGGCAGTTCAACAAGAAAAGGATAGTCTTTTTAACAAATGGTACTGAAACAACTGGATTTTCACAAGCAAAAAAAAAGAAACGCATTAGGCTTTCTTGTGAGCCACATGGCTACCAAGCTGAGCAAGAGCAGCTGGCAGCATGATTAATTCATCCCCAAGAAGCACACTGACCAGTTCGTCTTTGCCCAGGATGTGAGGCAGTCATGGCTGGTCATGTGACATAGAAATTAGTTGCAAAGAAATTATCCATCCATGGAATAACATTTGTTTGAAAAGAACTACAAAAAGTAAATGAGTTCTTACAAATGACTCATTGAATCTTCACTATAACTTCAATTTGAATATTTGTTAAAAACAGTAGTATTTTCCACTTGCAGCTGAATCTAAGCTACAAGCTGGAATTTTAGGTTCCCCAGAAATAAATCTCTTTGTGAACTTTATAAACACTCACCCAAGTCTTTTACTCTCCTTTCCACCCTTCCCCCTCCACAAAAAAAACAGTAATGAAAATACAAAGTATATATGAAGCTGTAAATAGATTAGTTCATGCAGAAAACTAAATCTGTTAAGTATAAGATAAACATTTCCAGGCCGGGCACGGTGGCTCACGCCTGTAATCCTAGCACTCTGGGAGGCCAAGGCGGGAGGATCGCTCGAGGTCAGGAGTTCGAAACCAACATGAACAAGAGACCCTGTCTCTACCATAAATAGAAAGAAATTAATTGGCCAACTAATATATATAGAAAAAAATTAGCTGGGCATGGTGGCACATGCCCGTAGTCCCAGCTACTCAGGAGGCTGAGGCAGTAGAATCGCGTGAGCCCAAGAGATTGAGGTTGCTGTGAGCTAGGCTGACGCCACGGCACTCACTCTAGCCTGGGCAATAAAGTGAGACTCTGTCAATAAATAAATAAATGAATGAATGAATGAATGAATGAATGAATGAATGATAAACATTTCCAGAATGAAGATGAAATGAATAAAGATATAAAAGGAAGATAGCAGATAAAAATAACTGAACACTAGAAGGGGGAGGGGAGAAAAAAATAACTGAGCATGGATATTCATTTATGGAATTATATGTTATTTAAAAAAAATCTGCCTCAAGACTGCAGCATCAATCCTTCTCTGACAGTTTCCAGCCTTCCAGCTTCCCAGCCTGTCTTATTTCTTACTTGCCAGCCCCCAAAATCACATAAACCAATTCCTTAAATTAAGTATGAGTGTGTGTATGTGTATTTGTATTTAAGTGTATACATACACTGGCTAATATATCGGGGAATACAAAATATAACACTCATGCCCAGGGCCAAACACTTGCTCAAAGAAAAACTGCACGGACCCTGGGTTTGCACCTCTGGCTGAGCCTTTGCGTCAGCTCAAAAAGGAAGTGAAGAATAAGGCAGAGTTTTCTGGCACCACTACACATTCAAGGACTGCCTCAGGTGAAAACCAATTTATAAATATAAACACCAAAATATTTTTTTTTCCCTTTTGGCTCCTGCCGATTAAGAAAATCTCTGAGGGGAGGGGAGGAGACCTCTGTCCTGTCACTGGCTGATGGCTGAGATACCAGAAGAGAGATTTAAGTGTTCACCCATTACAATAAACAGTCTTCAAAAAAATAGTTTGGAAGAGTTACTAAACAATGAGTGGTTGCAGACCTAAACGAGCAACAGCAGACCCCACTAAAAGAAAAGAATCTGATGTTCAGAATTGCCACACTACAATATTCAAAATATCCACTGTTCAACAAAAAAACCACAAGGCAAACAAAGAAACCGAAAAGTATATCCCATCCAAAGATATTAAAATAAGTTGAGAGCGGCCGGCACGGTGGCTCACGCCTGTAATCCTAGCACTCTGGGAGGCCGAGGCAGGCGGATTGCTCGAAGTCAGGAGTTTGAAACCAGCCTGAGCAAGAGTGAGACCCCCATCTCTACTATAAATAGAAAGAAATTAATTGGCCAACTAATATATATATATATATATTTATAATTAGCTGGGCATGGTGATGCATGTCTGTAGTCCCAACTACTCAGGAGGCTGAGGTAGAAGGATTGCTTTGAGCCCAGGAGTTTGAGGTTGCTGTGAGCTAGGCTGATGCCACAGCACTCACTCAAGCCTCAGCAACAAAGTGAGACACTGTCTCAAAAAAATAAAATAAAATAAAAAATAAATAAATAAATAAAATAAAATAAGTTGAGAATAACCTGTCATTGAGGCAACCCAGACACTGTACTTACACTACAAATGCTTTAAATCGGCTGTCTTAAAAATGCTCAAAGATCTAAAACAAACTACAGACAAACTAAAGGAAATCAAGCAAACAGTAAGTGAATATACTGAGAATATCATGTAAAGTAAAATAAAATTTTAAGGCTCCCCCACCCACTGGCTGACTAAATGTATCCCCCTCGTGGCCAAAGGAATATCCTAAAACAAAGTTGTCTGCCAGGAGGAAGGAGGTCAGACATGCCTTATCATGCCCCCATCTTGGAGACATCCTTTGTAACCCATTACCAGGCCTTAGGGTATACAAGACAAACCAGCAGGTACTCAATTTACACAACAAATCTATGTCTGGTGGCTTATCTCTGATGACAGCTCCTTAAGTTGAAACATTCCAAGCCTTTAGACAAAGCTTCATATCTTTAACCAATTACAAGCCAAAAGAATCTTTAAACCTACTGTAACCTGTAAGCCCCTCCCCCTTCGAGATGTCCCACCTTTTGGGGCCAAACCAATGTATGCCTCCTGCATATTGATTTAAGATTTCACCTGTAACCTCCGTCTCCCTGAAATGTATAAAACCCAACTGTAACCTAACCACATCAAGTCCACTAGCTCAAGGCCTCTTGGCAGTGGCTCTGGGTCATGGTCCTCAAATTTGGCTCAGAATAAATCTCTTTAAAATTATTTTACAGAGTTTAGCTTTTTTCCATTGACAATCAATAGTACAACTTGACATTTAAAAAGGAACCAAATAGAAATCCTAGAACGGAAGGAGAATAGCTGAAATAAAAAATTCACTAGAGGGATTCAAAAACATATCTGAAAAAGCATAAGAAAGAATCAACAAACTTGAAAATAAGAAAACCAAAATAACCCATCAGAGGAACAGAAAGAAAAAAGAATGAAGAAAAATGCATACAACCTAAGATCAACACCTTAAGTCAACTAGAGCGAAACAACTTACAGAAGACTCCACCAAGCAAAAGCAGAACAGAAATTCTCCTACGTGCAAATGGAACATTTGTCCAGGATGCACCATGTGTTAGGACATAAAAAGAGTGTAAATAAACTTTAATGAAAACAATTTCTCTAATCACAATGGAATGAATCAGCAAACAAAAACAGCAGGAAAACTGGAAATCCACAAACACATAGAATAAGACACACTCTTAAACAACCAATAGGTCAAAGAAAAATCACAAAGAAAATTAGAAAAAATTTCAAGACAAATGAAATATAAAACACACCAAACCAAAATTTATGGGATGTATCAAAAACAGTACTCATAGCAAAATTTACAGGTATAAATCGCTATATTAAAAATGATCTCAGCCAGGCGCGGTGGCTCACACATGTAATCCTTACACTCTGGGAGGCCGAGGCAGGAGTATTGCTTGAGCTCAGGAGTTTGAGATCAGCCTGAGCAAGAGCAAGATCCAGTCTATATTAAAAAAAAAAAAAAAAATAGAAAGAAATTAGCCAAACTACTAAAAATAGAAAAAAATTAGCTGGGCACAGTCGGACATGCCTATAGTCCCAGCTACCTGGGAGGCTGAGGCAGGAGGATCACTTAAGCCCAGGAGTTTCAGACCAGCCTGGACAACATAGCAAGACCCTGTTTCTTAAAAAACAAACAAAAAAATTAATTAGCCAAGGGTGGTAGGAGTGCACACTTGTTGTCTTAGCTACTTGGCAGCTGAAGCAGGCGGATTCTTCGTGCCCAGGAGTTAAAGGTTACAATGAGCTACAATCACACCACTTCACTCCAGCCTATGGAATAAAACAAGATGCTGTCTCTAAAAATTAAACAAAATAAAATAACTTGTACATGAATGTTCATAGCAGTATTATTCATGATAACCACAAATGGAAACACCCATATGTCTTTCAACGAATGAATGGATAAACAAGTTGTAGTGTATACACTCAATGTAATATTATTTGGTCATAAAAAGGAATAAAGAACTGACACATGCTACAACATGGATGAGCCTCAAAAACACTACGCCATATGAAAGAAGCCAGATACAAAAGGTTGCATATTGTATGAATCTATTTATATGAAAAACTGAGAAGAGACAAATCCAAAGAGACAGAAAGATTGGTGGTTGCCCATGGCTGGGAGGAGGAGGAAATGGGGAGTGACTGCTTAATTGGTATAGGATTTTCCTTTGGTGTGAGGAAAATGTTTTTTCCTCAGAGGTAATGGTTACGCAATATTGTGAATGTAGACAATGCTACTGAATTGTACAATTTAAGATGGTAAATTTCACGTTGTATAAATTTGTAGAAGAGAGAAAGAGATAAAGCAAGCAAGCAGGGGAGCCTGTCCAATTAAGATCAGATGAGGCAGACTTCAAGGAAGACAATTAGCAATGACACAGAGGAAAATAATAATAAAAGGATCAATACAAGAAAAAGGCACATCAACTCTAAATGTGTATACACCAAATAACAGAGCTGGAAGATACGTGAAGCAAAAACAGGTAGAAATGAAACAAATAATAGACAAATCCACAATTACAACAGAAGAGACTTCAACGTGCTTCTCTCAACAATTGATGGAAAGACTAGACAAAAAATTATATAGAATTCACCAACACCATAAGCCAACAAGAGTTTGACATTTATACAATACTCTACCCAACAATAGCAGAATCCAGATTGTTTTCAACATTTAAGTTTTGAGCCAATGTGAATGAGAGAACTTGATGATACTATTAAACATAATAGGAAATTAATGGGGACACCTGTGTATATATATATATTTCACCATACTGATAGAAAAACAATTTTAGGCTAGGCACAGTGCCACACACCTGTAATCTCAGCACTTTGGGAGGCTGAGGAGGGAGAATTCTTGAGGCCAGGATTTCAAGACCAGCCTGGGCAACATGGTAAGACCCTGTCTCTAAAAAAAAATTAAAAATTATCTGGGCTAGGCCAGGTGCGGTGGTTCATGCCTATAATCCTAGCACTCTGGGAGGCCGAAGTGGGAGGATCTCTTGAGCTCAGGAGTTCAAGACCAGCCTGAGCAAGAGTGAGACCCTGTCTCTACTAAAAATAGAAAGAAATTAGCTGGACAACTAAAAATATATAGAAAAAATTAGCTAAGCATGGTGGTGCGTGCCTGTAGTCCCAGCTACTTGGGAGGCTGAGGCAGGAAGCTCACTTGAGCCCATAACTTTGAGATTGCTGTGAGCTAGGCTGATGCCATGACACTCTAGCCCAGGCAACACAGTGAGACTCTGCCTCAAAAAAAAGAAAATTAGCTGGGCTTGGTGGCACACATCTGTAGTCCCAGGTACTTGAGAGGCTGAGATAGGAGGATCGCTTGAACCCAAGAATTTGAGGTTACAGTGAGCTATGATCAGGCCACTCTACAACATCATGGGCAACAGAGCAAGACCCTGTCAATAAAAGAGAAAGAAAGACAGTTCTGACATGACAGAAATATACCTAATCCTGATCACAAAACCTGAAAAAAAAAAAAATAGAGAAAGGGAATACGTAACCAAGAGACTAGAACAGAATATGGAACCCTGGGAACAATGACATTTTTGAATTATTAAAATATTTCTTTAACTTTGTTTCTAAGTCTCCAATAGACTGTCATCTTTAAGTAATAATATATCATTCATTTTGCAAGCCCTAGGCATGTACCTAGAACACAGTATACTATCAATAAATGTTTCTGAATGAAGCAGAAGTCAGAGCATTTTTTCATGTTTGTTGGCCATTACTCTATCTTCTTTTGAGAAGTTTCTGTTCATGTTCTTTGCCTACTTTTTGGTAGGGTTGTCTGATTTTTTTCTTGCTGATTTTCCTGAGTTCTATACAGAGTCTAGTTATCAGCCCTTTATCAGATGTATAGCATAAGAATATGTTCTCCCATTCTGTGAGTTGTCTGTTTGCTCTTGTGATAGTTTCCTTGGCTGTGGAGAAGATTTTTAATTTGATCAGGTCCCATTTATTTATTTTTGTTGCTGCTGTGATTGCCTTTGGGGTCTTCATAAATTCTTTGCCTAGGTCAATGTCTGTAAGAGTTTTTCCAATATTTTCTTCTAGAATTCTTATATGTTCATGCCTTAGGTTTAAGTCTGTTATCCACCATGAGTTTGACTTTTACGGGAGGTGAAAGGTGAGGATCCTGTTTCAGTCTTAAAGATCTCCTACTTTAAAAGCTATCATCCTATGATCTGTGTTTAAAGCAATGACAGGATATACCTATCACTCACTTTTGTTAATAAGGTCATATTGATTAAAGAATTAATTCCATGTAGGGCGTGGTGGCTCACACCTATAATCCTAGTACTCTGGGAGGCCGAGGCAAGGATCCCTTAAGGTTAGGAGTTTGATATCTGAGCAAGAGCAAGACCCTTCTCTCTAAAAAAAAAATAAAAAAATCAGCTGGGCATGGTGGTGTGCACCTATAGTCCCAGCTACTCAGGAAACCGAGGGAGGAGCATTGCTTGAGCCCAGGAGTCTGAGGTTGCAGTGAGCTATGGTAATACCACTGCACTCTAGCTGGGACAACAAAGCAAGACTCTGTCTCCAAAGAAAAAAAGGATTAGCTCCAAAGTAGAAAATTATACATCACTTGAGTGGGGCAAGGGCAATATACATATCCTAAACATTTGTACCACTGTAATATGCTGAAATTAAAAAAAAATGTTTTTAAAGAAAATTATACATCAAAAAATCTAAAAATCATTGGGTAGTTGTTTACTAAAGTATGCTTTATAATGACACTTAAATAAGGATATATGAAAGTATAACAAACCTAATGATGAGTGTACAAATCTTAAGTGCATACCTTGGTGACTTTTCTGAAAGTCAATATGCTCTTATAACTCCACATAGACAGAAAAATACATTTCCAGCACCTTGGAAGCTTTCCTCATGCCATCTTCCATTTGCTGGTCCCCATCTTCCTCATAGGCCATCATTAAGAGATTGTCTTTAGTAGCCTGATTAAGTAGCCATGCGGGAAAGCCTCATGCCAAGGAACTACACCCAGCATGTAGAAACTGGCTCTAGGAAGTTGAAAAGTAGATTCTCCCCCAGGTGAGCCTCCAAATAAAACCCAATCCTGCTGACACTTTGATTGCAGCTTGAGAAACCCTAAACTAATGATGCACTCAAATTATGCCTAGCCTCTTGACCCGTAGAAACCATAAGAAAGTAAATGTCTGTTGTTTTAATAGGCAAAATCTGTCCTAATCTGTTATACAATCTGAAGATAGATAACCCATCTTCTCCCTCTTTTGCACACAATGATCTTTAGATCCAGTATAATCCCAAAGACCCAGAAAAATTTTTTAATAGACATGTATTAAAGTTTAAGTCCTTCTGCCATTATACTGCTTCAAAAATGACATCAAGTTGTTTTTTCAACCTGAAAAATCTATCTTAAAGGATTAAATTTCAGCAGTGTAACTATGGTTATGATTTCATTTATTTATGCTGTATTAATCTATCACATTAATTTCCTTAAAGTAGTATATGGAAAATTATTAAATAAAATCAATTCGTACTTATTTTTACATTTGAACAATATAATCTATTCTAAAACAAATCTAACTATGAGCGTCCATTGTTCAAAATCTGTAACATGCTAACACACTAACATTTTGGTACCCTAACTCAATTTCATTGAGACAATAAAGACAGTTTCCAAAATGATAAAACAGGGAAGCTCCTGAGCATTAAGCAATTTTAATCAAAAGTTACTTTAATTTTGGAAAGTTATATCAGTAATTTGTTCCTGATGAATTAAGGTTAACCAGTTAAAAGATTTGACCAAATGTATACAACGACATCATATGGTTCAGTGATCATGAGAATTCTCAACCCGTAACTCTGGAATCTTTTATAGATTAATACTGCTATACATGTTGTAAACATGGGGAAACCTTCCTACAGTGTGTTTCAGATCCAACAACTACTAAAGAAAAAGCCAAGAATGCACTGAGGCCTACTCAAATGAACCAATAAAAGGAGCCAAAACACAAATAGGTAAAAAAAAAAACCAAAAAAAAAAACAGGAATTAAATAAAATTTTTAGGTATACACACTTAGGCATTACTATGTAACTAATTATATCTTTACATGGCAGGATCAAAAATCGGGTTTTTTTGGTCACAAACTGGATTTTTAAGCATCTCCAGAATGAGGAATGAGCTAGGTACCCTGGGCTTTTTGTGAAGACTACGTAAGTATGATGCTTAATACTTGAGCTTTTTTTTTTTAAATTACAATGCATGAGGGAAAGATGATGGTAACTTCACAGTACACCTTTGAAACTTAAATACCTCCTAAAAATGGTGTATTAGATGGATGCAAAAGGATTTTTTATGCCTGATGGAAAACAAGAATTACAAATAACATAATATTAAATACCATTCTAAAACTAAACTGCTAAAAATCCCTAACAAAAATATATAAATTTTGTCTCTCATATCTATTTTTTACACATTCATGTATTTTATTAGAATCATAGCCATTCTAAAACTGGAAAATGTTTTCAAAATAAGGAATTTTTAAAAAATATATGATGATGAACATCACTTTAAAGCAATGTGAAATATGGCTTTTATGGTTTCAAAATTCTAAACATTAATACCATTTTTGTTACAAAGACTTTTATTATTTTCATTCATGATATTTAACAGATCGAAACAAAATTAGGAAAAGCGGAACAAAGTATTTGAGAAAGTGACATTTTCCAAGAATGTGCATGTATAAGTGAAACACAAAATAGCAAAGACATTTAAAATCTACCACAAATTGCAAGAAGCATGGAAACACTTATTTTTAAATGGGAAAAAGCTGCATAGCCTTCAACATGTGTTACTGAATCCAATGCTTTAAATTTAAGAGGAAAATTTTTGATAGCATTACATTATTTGTATTCTCATTCAGTTCCTAAAGAACAAAAGCCAGTTGGTCTTGTTTTTTATTAAGTAATTAAAAAGAAAAAGCAAAGAAAATGGAAACTTAACCATATTAAAGGCTAAATTTGTGATTAGCCTAGTAAATAATAAGTCCTTACGCTGCATTTTTCTTTTGCAGAGTTCAGAATAAATACTGGGTAATAAAACCTTCCAACATTCCCACAACTTGAAAAACTGATGTTACTGATGCTTCCATATGGATAGGTAACCAGGCAAGAAGGGGTAAGTAACATCTCCACACAGAAACAGGAGGAAATGTTAGAATTGGGGTTGGAATCGGACTTCCTTCTTCAATAGGAATCTAACATACTACATAAGAGATAGCCAAAGACATAATACATTATTTTGGGGGAAAAGAAACATGTAGGGTTCTATTATTTGCAATTAAATGCAAAAATGAGACATATTCTATACCTTCAAGGAGCTTTCAAAATAATTAGTTTTAATAATTATGTTATTAACTAATAATTATTAGTTAATATAACTAATTAATAATAGTTTAAATAATTTGTTTTAAAGGATAGAAATCACGTTAAAATATAAGAAAGCAACATTTCACATTCCACAATGATAAACAAATGCAACAGAAATTCAAATTATGGAAGAGATGTTACAGGGAACAGAAATGGTCTTTCAGTTTATTTGTATAGATACATATGTGTAATACAAATATATACATTATTTATTTATGTGATAGTATTTTCTATGCCTACACAATCTTCTTCCACTAAAAAGCATGCATAAATACAGCAATGATTATTTTTTCAATTTTACCTAGAAAATTTTTCAAGCATGTCATTGTATACAAGTTAATAGACTCTGCAACAAATTCAGCCCCATTGCTAATTTTGTAAATAAAGTTTTATTCAAACACAGCCACAGCCATTCATTTCTTTATTGTCTATGGTTGAATAGTTGCCACAGAGACCATATGGTCCAACAAACCTAAAATATTTCCAATCCTGCAGGAAAAAAGCTTTCTATCTCTGACCTATAGCTTATTTCAAGTGAATTTGGGCTGCTTTTCACTGTCTTTCTTGGGGTTCTTATAATATTTGCTGTAGTTGTTGGGGGAATATGAGATCAGATTGATTTTCTCCCCGTTATTAAAGTGTCTGAAATTCAGAAACTTTACAATGCTATATCTTGGAATTGACCATTCAGGGTCAATTATGCGTGGGTACAAACTTGTGCTATTTCATTATATCAACTGAAGTCTTTTCATTTCCATAGTTTTTTTAACCTGCAGCTTAACTATTTCCTCGATCCTATTACTTCATAGTTCTTTTTGGGGGAACTATGCACATGTTGTGATTTTCTTTCCATTTGTTAAAATTCTCCTTTTATTCCATTTTCTATCAATTCTCCCCTCCATGCCTTCCAGTTTCATCATCAATTCTGTGATACATTTGCAGGATTTTTTTACTTCTACTTCTTCCTGTAGGTCACATCTATCCTATTATCGTACCGTGTCTTCCCTGAGTTCTTGCATTTCTGTTTTGTGGCCACCCTTCATAAAGAAAATAACCTTTAACATTTTTTTGCATTTAAATTTTATAATTTAAAACTAAATTTTTTTAAAGTATGGTAAAATATTTGTTTATAATTTCCTACTGCTCCCTAGCAACATTATTCTACTGATTGTTCTTCACTTGTCAATAACTCTTCACTGAGTTAAGTTTTCCATTTCATGTAAATTATCAAATTTATTGACATAAAGTTGTATATAATATTACTTTACTATCTTTTATTGATCCTAAGATCTGTAGTGATGTCCCTTCTTTCATTCCTGATATTGGTAATTTGTATCTTCTGTTTCTCTTAATCAGTCTCATTAAAGAGTTAGCACTTTTATTGATATTTCCAAAGAACCAGCTCTTAGCTTAACTGAAAGAATCAGAAGAAATTCCAAATAAGTTGGATTAAAGTCCTAGTGAAGCAGGAGGTATGGTAATCTGCTCAGTATGAAAGGGCTTCCACATAAGATTGTGAATGTTTGGAACAGCTAGTTTGCCATCTTTTGTTACATCCATTTATTGAATGCACACCTAATAATGTGAGTTTTACCATTCAAATCCAAATAGTTCAACTACTCAGATGTCTCCCAAGAAAAGTAAAATTTCCACCAGATGTAAGGTAAAGTACTATCATTAGACAATACTGCAAAACACTCCCAGTCTCCAAGAAATTATCAAGTCCCACTTCCCAATAACAAAAAGTAGGGTATTGTCAGCCTTTTACGCATCCTCTCTCCAAATTGAAATCTCGAATCTGCCTTTACCAAACAAATAAATCAACAGGTATCAAAAAGAATTAGCACATTTTAAAACCTCTCAACTGGTTTTAATTTATTCTATTGAGGGGAAAGTGATACATATTCTTACTACTTTTCTATATAATCCAATCTAATATGCAGCAGTATATTAATTACCAAGTTTAGGTTATTAAAACTAAAATTCTAACACACAGGAAACATTTCACTGTTCCTGTTCACCTGAAAGCGCATGACTCCATCTAAAAACACTATATGGCAACACATGATTCAATATACATGTGAGATATCTCTAAATAACATTGATAATGGATATTAATGAAAAATTCCAGCGTTTCCAAGGCCAAGATAATAGAGTTCAAGCCAAACAATACGTTTGTTTTAACAAACAAAATAACTGTCTGCTAATCCTCCAAGGATGTTTTCCATATTTTTTAAATTATTCAAAGATATTAAAACATCATTAATGAAGGAATGCAAACAAACAAAATAAAAAAATATAGTTAATGCCATCTGTACATTTCTCAGACATACAAGCCCTTTCACTAAAAAGAACTACTGTATAAGCTTATGGAGGGCAGAAACTTGGTCTTGTTCACTGCTTTATGTTGAACATAGTAGTACTTGTTAAAAGAAGAATTGAGAAAAAAATGAAAAGAATTAATGTTAACTACTTGTTAAAGGATTTAACTAATCCACATCATAGTATTATGGTGGTTACATATCATTATTCATTTGTCCAAATCCATAGAAAGTACACCACCATGAGTGAGCCTTAATGTGAACTTTGGGTGACAGTGATGTATCAATGTAGGTTCATCAACCATAACAAATGTACCACTCTAGTGGGGCATGTTGGTAATAGCAGAAGCTATGAATGTATGGGGGCAGGAGATTTATGGGAAATCTCTGTAACTTTCACTCAATTTTACTGTGACCCTAAAATTGCTCTAAAAAATATATTTTTAAAAATCTATTTTAAAGTGTATTAAAAAAAGAGATACTTGACAAAATTCCATTTCTGAAACTAGCATCCTAAAGTGGTCTGTTGCTATTGTATAATCTCTACAATTTCAACAAAAGAATATGAATATTGTGCATTTGATAAATACCAGCCATATTAGAAAGGCCTTACATGTATTATTTCATTTAACCTTTCCAATAACCCTATGATGTGTGTGGGTAAAATTTTATAGAAGAAAGTTTTTCTTTAAACATTTGGTTCATTCTTCAAAATAGAAAAGGAACACTGTCACTTGTAATATTTAGCAATAAAATATCAAGCAAAATATTTCTAACAACAGCGAGGATTTTAGTTACTGCATATGTAATATTTAAGGCTGACATTCATTTACTTGTTGATTAGGAAAGCCATTTATGGCCCTAGAAGAAAACTAAAAGAAGATTGAAGCTGTACCCTTGACTTCATTAGCATCAGGTTTCCAAATAACCAAAGAGAAAACTAAGAAATATGCCTCTGGTATTCATGCAGTAGATATTATAATCAGTCAAAATTACCATATAACTGTTAAAATATAATGTTTGAAAATAGTAATTCAGGATACTAAAAATATCACTATGTAAATCCTCATGAAAAAGAAAATTGAGTTTATATTGATAATAGCAGAAATATTAAACTATTTTTTAATCTTTCACAATATATGAACTTAGTGAGCAAAGTTCTATTGTATATTCCTATTTTATCACTTCCTTCTGACAGACAACAAAATAAGGGAAACTGCTAGCAGAGGGATACACAAAACTTGAGGCAAAAAAGACCAGTTAAAAATTAAATGTTAAGGGCCTGGCTCAGTGGTTCACACCTGTAGTCCTAGCACATAGGGAGGCCAAGTGGGGAGGACCATTCTGAGGCCAGGAGTTAGAGACCAGCCTGGGTGACAAAGTAAGACCCCATCCCTACAAAAAGTAAAAAAATAAAAAATTAGCTGGGCATGGTGGTACATGCCTATATTCCCAGCTATAATACTTGGGTAGCTGAGGCGAGAGGATCGCTTGAGCTCATCAGGAGTTGGAGGCTGCAGTGAGCTATGATCACCATCACTACACTCCAGCATGGATGACAGAGTGAGACCATTCACCAAACAAAACAAAACAAAACAAACAAAAAACCAAAACTAAACATTAAAATTGTACTTAATGATTAAGAAATACATCATAAAGTTCCCCAAGTTCCCTAAAATATGATGTGCAGTTAATTTTGAGTTATAGTGTTACAAAGAACCTTTGAAAACTAAAAGAATATACTAAGAAAAATTTATGAGTTGGTTATGGTATTAATAGAAACAATAATGCTGATAAAACAAAGCAAAATGTTTCTTGGATTTATTTCCCTAAAAGTAACATAATTTAAAACTGCTTATTAGTTATGATAAAATATAGACCCATTTCATACATCATGTGTGCGCACACACACACACACACACACATATATATATATAAAATAATAGTTAACTAAAAAACATGGGGTACTTGTAATGAGGATACTAAATTCTGGCTCAACTCACAAAAAGATGTTAATTATTACCAATTTCTGCCAAGCAAGCACTGTGAATTCCACAGAATACTATGAAAGAGAATGCCTACTTTTATTCCTCTAGCAACACCTTAAAACTTTATAATCTATCAATGTGTATGAAGTTTAAGTATGCATATGAAATCAATAGAAATCACTTTATTAAACATTTCAAAGAAACCAAAAGTTCATTAAAGCATTTCAGAAACATTGCGAAATGAAGGTAACATTAATAGTACTTCTCGAGGGGAGGGGGGAAAGGGCATTTATTGAAACCTTAAAATCTGTACCCCCATAATATGCTGAAATTAAAAAAAAAGAAAAAAAAATAGTACTTCTCAAAATCAATGAATAACCTGTTAGAATAGAATAAGAAACATTTTAGAGAAGGATATATATAAAAATCTAATACTTGTCAATTATTTCCTTGTCAATACTTAAGATAACAGAAAATCTAAGCCTTCATGTATTTTTTAATGGACAATGAAATATCCTGTTTTAAATCTATACTTCTAATTTGACATATTATAAAAATACAGCAAAACTATTACTCTTACAACATAAAGTATGTTTGTTTGAAAACTGGAAAGAATATTTACATTCATTTTACCTAAATGTTTTTACATTGCATAGTTCCATGATAAAATCACAACAGTACAACTTCTCTTTCCTGTGGTATCAGAATCATAAAAATAGCAGATGAGACATTAAATATTTCTCCTGATAATATGCAGTTTGTTTTACAATGAAGTATAAATTAAATTATACCAAATGCCTAAAGATGTAAGTATGGCTAAAAAAATAAGGAGTTTTCAAGTTTTAACAATATTATTACCATAAAATATTACTTTTCATAGTAAATAGACAAGTAAAATGTTTTCTTACTTGGCTTCTCTTGTAAAGGCAGGTGGAATTGGGGGAAAGTGAAAGAAAGTCAAATGACAAAGCCAAATGTTGTCAAATAAATACATATAAAGTGTAAAACTACAATTTTGCAATAACACATGAAAATACATGAAATGAAAATATATAATTGCCTCATCACAGATTAAAAGTTTTTATAAACATATGTAGTAAAAAAATGAATATAATTTGTAACATAATTTTGTAACTTGCTAATTCAAAGAAATAGCCATCATTCAAAATTCACCAAACTACTATATGAATGGTCACATATGCAATGCAAAAGTATATAAAATGCAAACTGCTACAGTTATAGTAGAGCGATATACAACCACAGCAAGATGTGAATTTCTGACACAACCTTGAAAGAAATTTCAGATTTCACTATGAGGAATGAAAATTCTCTTTATTGCCCAGGATCAAGAAAACTGATAGCATTCTGCCTTTAGAAATTAACATTATTTCTATTAGACACCTACCTAAATAAAAAACTGTCAAAATGAATTTTTACTCACATGAAATCATGATATTATTTGTACTACAATACAACAGTGTTTTTCAAGACTTATCTAAAAGGTATTTCAAGAATATTAGTTAAGGAATGGAGCTGGAGATACAAGTTAGCACAGGTATACATGGCATACAGGCAGACTATTTAAAATTTGATTTCTCATAGAATATATAAAATGGTGGTCATGGTGCTTATCCTGTATATAGTAAAGAAACACTGTTTTTAAAAGCAGAGGTTGAAAAGCAGGTGGTTTTTAGAGAAGTAATACTTTTTATTTAAAAAATTTGTACAGAGTCCAGATATTTTATGACACATAAATGGAATGATGTAAAGTTTCAGAGAGATTAAACGGAGGTATTTCTTAGGTTCTAATCCCAGTTGGATGGAGAGCTAAAAATGGAAACTGTAAATTCCCACATCTACTTTCAGGATTAAGCAATTTAATATTTATTTAGTTTGTACTACAAAAGTTGTTAGAATTCATTTTAAAGAGCACCCTTCAAAATCCAAATTCTCCTAAAAAATGTGAATGTTTCATCTTCAATTATGAAAAATAACTTCTTTACATTTGTAACCTAAATTTTAAATTAAAGGAGAAACTTTAAAATACAAAAAAATCCTTCCTCGGGCAAGCCTCAGTTCACTGGATCTATGTCACATTGATTTATAACAGTTATTTCTTAGGGGGGAAAAAAGCACACACAGATGCAAACAATTACTCTATTTTTGTAGGCAACAAGTGAGGTGGGTGGTAACTGAGAAATTTTTTTTAAATCCTGTCACAATATTCTGCTTTTTCTTAAGAAACCCTCCTCACACAACAAACGTTTGCCACATCAGAGAATTTCCAGGGCCTGAAGCACCACTTTGATTCCAGACCGCTGCAGGCATTAGCAGGAGGTAATTAGGGTAAAAAGTTCAGCCACAGTCCCATGTCTAGAGTCCTGCCAGAAATAAATTTCCTCTCTATTCACTGGTTTCTACTGTACCCTTCCTAACAATCATATTGAAAACACATTTATCTTTGTAGAGTTTGTTCCTCTTCTAATTAACTTTATGGCATTTACAGTGTTTAATAATTTAAAATGGCACCAATCACAGCAGTTTTATTCTTAATAGTGGAGTGGTATATTATCATTTTTCCTCTACTGCTGATTCGTTTGACAAGTGACTCACAGAAGTATGCACTACAGCTGTTTTCATGAAGCTCTCCAGTCATCATAAACGTACATTTTATTTCCTTGTTTGAGAAAGGTGCACAGACAAAACTGACAAAACAGATGCATTTAGAATATGTTCTTTCAAATTTTTCAGGAAAGTGAACAAGATTAACCAGAAAATAAAGTTTAAAATATAATAGGAAATGATATTACTTTATAATAGACAAATTTATTATTGTGTTTTATATTTTTCATAAAAATATTAGGTATTACATCTAAATAAACGATAAAATCTAATTATACCACATGTTTGAGTGTTTATAAGCTTATAAAAACTCCAAAGGGGCACTCAAAATACTGTTCCTAGCTCTGCATCAATATCTCCACAAGCACATTTACCAATACCCACACAGGGAGGCTCTAATTACTATTCCAGTTATCTCACAGTAACTGTTTTAACCTTCTTTGTATGTTGCTTTTGAAAAACAAGATGTAAATAAAATTATGTGAATGCAAAGAAAAACCACTTGTTACATTGTTTTCTAACAAGGGACATAATCAGTTAAAGTAAAAAATAGCATCTAACTCAATCAAAACACATTTTTTTAAAAAAAAGAAAAAATTAAAACATTTTATGAACATAAAACATAATTCAAATGGTTTATAATTTTTCTCAAGTTTTTCAGCAAAGTACACATCCAAAAAGAGTTTTTCTACATCTTTTCAAACTCACTTCAAATATTTGGTCCTCAATATCCTAAGGCATGACTAATAGCTTTACATACAGAAATGAAGAAAAGCATGGCCCCATCCTCTGTAAAATCCTACACAATATACACAACCCAGGATCTTACAGCATTAAAAAAAAAATTTTTTCCCCACCCTTTCACTTAGCATGACCTTTCCTACAAAGCAACTATTCAGGACTTCCTATTTGTCCCTTTTTCTACCACTCATGATCTAATGACATCAGGGATCTCTGTCATCCTCCTGGGAAATTTTCCAACTAGACTTCTGTATCATCATCATGTTTTATACAATTATAGTTGGCTTTATACTTCTTAAACATAAAGAAATGCCATTTAAAAGTGCTCAATGTGAGGCCGAGGTGGAAGGATCAATCACTTGAGGCCAGAAGTTGGGGACCAGCCTAAGCAACATAGCAAGATCTCGTATCTACAAAAAATTTTAAAAATTAGCTGGACATGGTGATACGCACCTCTAGTCCCAGCTACTCAGGAGTCTAAGGCAGGAGGATCACCTGAGCCCAGAAATTCAAGGTTGCAGTGAGCTATGATCTTTCCACTACTCTCCAGGCTGGGAGACAAGAGTGAAATTCTCATACTCTTTCTTTCTCTCTCTCTCTCTCAGATATAGATATAGATAGAGGTATATAAATATAGATAGAGCTCAATAATTAGAACATTAAGAAGAAATATTAAGAAATAAATGTATATTTAAAATGCCCACAAATGATGAAAAAGTACACCTAGGATTTCAAATGACAATTTATTAGGCAACTTTATAGGACTTATGAGTACAGGACTCATGGTATCATCAACATAGGAAATAGTGCACATTTACTAAATTGTTTTAATTATATGATAATTCCATATACTGACAATAAACAAAGCTTCATGGAATAAAAAAAAACTGCTGGGAAATACATAACAAAGTATAACGTATGGCCCAGCAAGCCCACTCCTACTTACATATACCGAACAGAAATATACACAAAAAAATGTATAAAAATGTTCATATCGGCACTATTCCCAAAAACACCAAAATGGCTAACTATCCAAATGTCCATCAACAACAAATACCACTGTCCTGCCCGGCCTTATTTAACCACTTTACATATTGTTTATCAACATACTATATATTTTACTATTTTACTATTGCTTCTCTTTCCTTGCTAGAATGTCAGCTCCTTCAATACACAGATTTTTGTCTTCTTAGATCAGGGTTTCTCAATCTTGACCCTATCGACATTATGGGCTAGATAATTCTTTGCCACCAACGGCTGATCTACACATTATAGAATGTTCAGCAAGTTCCTTCACTCTACTCACTAGATATCAATAGCACCTTCAACTCATGACATGACAACCAAAAATGTCCCCAGACACTGCCAAGTGTTCCCTGGGGATCAAAATCATTCCTCCTCTTCTTCCCCTCAGTTAAAAATAAAGCCTTGGATTTTTACTATAAGGGTAGCTGACAGATAGTAGGTACCCATAAATGTGTCTTGAAAGAATATAAAGAAGTCCCTTCTTAGGACAAGTGGGAAAAATTCAATTAAAGCAGTTCTTTGAGATTCCTATCTAAACGGCAGGAGAGGTGACCTATAGAAAACATTTTTATTTATTTATTTAATTTTTTTGAGAGCCCGGCTAGAGTGCTATGGCATCAGCCTAGCTTATAGCAACCTCAAACTCCTGGGCTCAAGCAACCCTCCTGCCTCAGCCTCCTGAATAACTGGGACTACAGGCATGCGCCACCATGCCCGGCTAATTTTATATATTTTAGTTGGCCAATTAATTTTTTTCTATTTTTAGTAGAGACAGGGTCTCACTCTTGCTCAGGCTGGTTTTGAACTCCTGACCCTGAGTGATCCTCCCGCCTTGGCCTCCCAGAGTGCTAGGATTACAGGTATGAGCCACTGCGCCCAGCCCTACAGAAAACATTTTAAAGCAGATAAGGATTCCTTACATTTCACTGAGGCTGTGTTGTAATTTACAGAGAAAATTGTATCAATATAGTCTTTGATTACAACAGATTTAAACATTAAAGAAAATTAACTTTCTCAAATCCCAATACTTTGATACAAGAAAATCATCAAGTAATACAATTAGTGAGATTCAGCAAGGTTTTATTCTGACTAAATACCATATAGCTACAGCAACAAAAAATTTTCCAAAAATAATCGCTGAAAAATACTCAATATGGAAACTGTCATGGGTCTCCATAATGAATTGCTTAATTGTCTACCTCGCTTTTGTCTTTAACATAATCACAACACAATGGTCATCTTTTTTCAGGCCTATTCGCTGTACATATGCCCTGTTTCACCAGAAAGAGAGTAAGCGTGCCTATATGGAATTCCACAAAGTCAGAATCTACGCAGATGTTCTTTCCCCTTTGGTTTTCCTTTAATTTCCAAATCTTGTAATCTAAGCCTGAAGTTGACTGAACCAACATTTAAACCAGTATAGCAATATCAGCCAAAAACTCAATCTGTTTTCTATTTATATGTCAAGACTGCATCCTTTTTGGTGGCTGAAAAAACTGTTGTTTTGAAATGATTACACAGAGAAACTGCAAGCCCTTTAGTTGTTTTATGAACTGGTTCTAGATGGAAAGCTTCAAGGCGGCCTTTAGTTTAAGTGGCATAGCAGAAGGAAAAACAAACTGGGAGCTCAGGAATCATACCTTTATATTTTTAACTGTATGCTAAAGTCACCTTAAACAATGACAGCAAAGTATCTCCCCAAAAAAGCTTATTACAAAGTGAAGACAGCACTGCTATTCAAAGAGACTTATTACATAGAAACATGCGTCTTCTACTGAGTGAGGGGCAAGAAGGATACATCACAAAGGGGCATGACAAAACTATTGTGGGTGATGGATATGCTTATTATCTTGATTGGAATGATGGTTTCATGGGTATACACATATGTCAAAATTTATCAAACTGTACACTTAAAATATGTGCAGTTTATCATGTTTCAATTATACCTCATAAAGATATATACACACACATATAGCTTTATACATATGAGCTTCTTTGGGGAATATAAACAAATTATCATTTTCCAGTGAAAGAACCCTAGATATAATACTGGCTTAGGCCATTAAGACAGACAAACCTGTAGCACAAGCACCGCATATGCTGGGTACAGTCACATTTCTTAAATAGTCATAGAGGCAATGATCCCTCACACAAAAAAATTACATAAATATATACGAAAAGAAATTCTCAGTAAAGAATACTGTCTTACTATCCTTCATATCTTTCTGACCCGAATAATCTGAGGTGTACTTAATATGCACCAGGCTGTTATAAACACTTGAAAACACTGCTTCACTTAATAATCTTCACAAGAACCAAGCACAGGAGTTATATATTAGCCCCACTTTAGAAATAAGGAAACTGAGCCTAAAAACTGTTGAATAATTTAGTTCATATAGATAGTCATTCACACCTAGGTCTGTGTGACCAAAACTGTTGTCCCTTCCATTATTCTGTACTTCTGTTAATGGATTAAGGAATATCAATAAATACTATGGGGTACTAACCCTAGGTTAAGCCTATCAGTGAAGAAAAAGAAGAACACAAAATCAAAACCTGATACATTAAACAAAAATATCATTACAGGTACAGTTTATGTTCAATTAACACTACAAAAGCTGCCACTGAAAATCCAACATAATCATGCCAAGATTTGTTTTATAGGCTTCCTTCTTCAAATATACATTATAGACTATTATCCTCTGGTGATCTGTCTTTATGTCACATTTCTAGGAGCTCCTGTTAAATTTCCAGGCTAACAGGTCAAGAGAGATGAGAGAAGAGAAAAGCATTAGATATAGCTATTGGAAAATATATCTCTTTGCAACACTACTACATGAAACATACATTATGGTAAAATGGCCAGAGCATGATACCATTTTAATAAATTTATGGTCAATTTTTGTTCTTAACAAGTTTAGAATCAGACTGAATAGAAGCAAACCTTTCACAAATGCTTTCCTCTTTTTTCCCTTACCAGCTGCTATGGTCCAAATGTGTCCCCCAAAATTCACATGCTGAAACTTAATCACCAAAGTGATAACAGTAAGTGGTGGGGCCTTTAGAAGTAATTAGGTCACAAGGATATGGCTTTCCCAATCTCGAGAATGAAATTAGCAGCCCTACAGAAGAGGGTGAAGGGAGCACACTAGGCCTTTTTTGCCCTTCTACCATCTGGAGACATGGAGTTCTAGGCACCATCTTAGAAGCAGGGACTGGGCCCTCACCAGACTTTAAACCTGCCACTGCCTTGATCATAAAACTTCCCAGCCTTCAGAACAAATAAATTTCCATTACTTATAAATGACGCAGTTTGTGCTATTTTGTTATAGCAAGAGGAATACACTAACACACCAGCATTCTCTGACACAAAATCTTACAAAGCTGAACATGAGATTCTGAGATATGGTGACAGCACACGATGGCCTATCTTTAGCTTTAAGCTCTTTTCATTGATTATAGATATTTTTAAATGTGTATTAGTGGAATATGTATATAATGGGATAATGTGCATAGGTAGCATCAAAATTCACTGTTGAATAAAACCATACCATAATACATTAAAAGGGAAAAACAAGCAAAGTGCATGCAGGTACAACACAATCCACATATTTTCACCAATGCACGTGTATATGGACACTTAACTCCAAATATCTTCCAAAAACAATACATGTCAACAAGGGAAGCAAATGAAATCACTCCTAAATTACACCACAACATATTAATAACTAGGAGACAGATAAACCACCAACTTTAAATAATATTATGTGGGGGGATTATAAATATTCAAAATTGGCCAAGGTAGCTCCTGAGCTGGCACCACAGCTGAGTGGGGATTGCTTATAAACAGAATAGAATGGTCCTGCTTATGTCAGAGCATAGAAAATAATCACCTATTATTTACTTCCAGAAGCAGGGAGTCTCGCCCTGAGTAGAGAAATGCTGAAAATAGCCTTGAGATCTGTTGGATCAAAGCCTAGACTACTAGGGAATAAAAAGGAAAGGGATGAGAACATGTACTGGACCACAGATATCAGTCAAAGGTAAAGAATCAGAGAGGATGAAATGGGATGTGTCCCTTGGGAGCTTAGTGGTAAAGGAAAGAAAGAAGAAAGCAGTTGAAGGTAAGGGTCTTATTAGAAAATCAGAGGATGACTAAAAGCCATTGCCTCATGGTACCATTTATTAAAGAAACCCTAGGCTTCACTATACCTACAGAAAAAGACATACTCCCACTATGAAACCAGGCAAAGTACCCATACCCCTCTAACCACAAGTCCCACCTCTCTAATATTAAGGCTGTCCCAGAAAAATCATACTGAACTTATCATCACCAAATATGGCATAACAACATTTACACAATACCATCACAAGAAAAAATCCAGAATTTTATCTTAATGAAAATATCCCCTTCAACACAATAGAAAACTAAAACACAACAAACACTACAACAGAATTACATATGCATGTATGCCTACTCAGTGACTAGAATTTGGTACTGAAAACACTGCCACTAAATGAAAAGGCATTAAATGGAAAAGCATTTCTATTACTTTAGTGGGAAAAACCGTAATGAGTTGCATTATTACTCATGAGTTGTAACTTATTACTCAGATTTTTTCAAGAAAGAAAAATATTAATTAAATACTAAGAAATAATGAAAGTTTATTACACTAGTCAAAGTAGGTAAGTTTTTATTGTAAGTGTCACTGATTAGGAGTGCCAAGGAGTCATTTTTGGAAGGTGGTAGAGTTAGGTAATCCACTTTCAGGTGGACATTCAATATCACAATCAGACATGCTCAATGAGAATTTTCTTTTCCTCAACACTATGATACTAAAATTAAACAAACAAAAACCTGAAATAGCCATAAAAGAAGAATCTCTGGGAAGAAAAGGACAAGACAAAAGACTGATTGCCTTCTCATAGTTTGATAATATTAATCTACCTTTGGTTTTCATTGCTTACAATTTACATTTCCCAAACACTGTGACTACTTCTTGAGACAATGCAATTTCCTAGGACACACAACCAGTTCAGAAGAGTGAGCTAACTGTAAAGAAAATTCATTTCTCTTCTTCTAGATTTATTTTCAATTCTCTTTACAAGACTATCTTTTGCTAACTAATTAAAGTTTTCTCCCTTTGCTTCTCTTGGATCTCTCTGTACCATTACCCTCACCAATTTTTCAACCTTTCTGGGACTCCTGACTACCTTGCTCTCAAACCACACAACAGCTTAGGAGAAAATAAAGGTAACATCAAGAGTGCTGTAAAACAGATGGAAACAATGACTGCAAACAACAGATTAAGGAGTTGTGACAGTACTACCACATCAACCCTCTAAAACAGGCATTTATAAGCAACCCTCTAAACCAGGCATATGTAAGAACTTTTTGTTTTCATACAAATATGGTTAATATGGTTCCTGTATCAACTGCTAAGTGATGAACCACTAGAAATCATGGTGGCTTAGGTCAATAACTAATTTATTTCTGTCACATTTTTAGAATTGGATGAGTGTTTCCTCTGATGTTCTCTCCTGGGTTCATTCATGCAGCTATATTCTACCTCTGAGTTGGCTGGGGGATGGCTCAGTTGGGAAAGTGAGGGCAGTTGGATCTCTTTTCCCATGTGGTCTTTCACCATCACATGATAATGACAATGATAGCTTCACACAGCAAACCCCAATATAAAAACATTTATTAAGTTGTATTTCTGGTATGTCTACCAACATATTACTGGTTAAAGCAAGTCTCACAATGAAGCTCAGATTCACATGAGGGCGAACTCCACAAGAATCTTGATAGGTGTGACCTGGAAGTGTGATTCCTTGAAAGGCATCCCTATAATATTAAAAATTGAAAACAGTGTACATTTCAAAGTTGTTTGATATGATATTCTCTAACTAGAAACTGCTGGGTTTTTTTTGTTTGTTTGTTTGTTTTTTTGAGACAGAGTCTCACTTTATTGCCCAGGCTAGAGTGAGTGCTGTGGCGTCAGCCTAGCTCACAGCAACCTCAAACTCCTGGGCTCAAGCAATCCTGCTGCCTCAGCCTCCCAAGTAGCTGGGACTACAGGCATGCGCCACCATGCCCGGCCAATTTTTTCTATATATATTAGTTGGCCAATTAATTTCTTTCTATTTATAGTAGAGATGGGGTCTCACTCTTGCTCAGGCTGGTCTCGAACTCCTGAGCTCAAATGATCCGCCCACCTCGGCCTCCCAGAGAGCTAGGATTACAGGCTTGAGCCACCGCGCCCAGCCAGAAACTGCTGTTTTGATTAAATTGGCAATAATAGTGTCTTTGCCCAAAACCTTACATACAAATATTACTTATATTTATTTTAATGTTATTTGCAAAAGCCATTCTGCTAAAAAAAAAGGGGGGATATGTAAAGTAGTACAATATAGCTTTTCAAGAGCTATTATGTAAAGTAAATATGTAGCTAAATAAACAATTGCAGGTATGAAACAATGTCATGAATCAGAAATTCATAAACTTAAAATAGTCAAATAATAGGACAATATGAATGGCGAGTTAACTGAACTGAGGAAAAACTGGAGGTTATAATTTTACATAATGTATATCACTTTAAACTAACAAATCACTCTAAGCTCCCACTGAGATTTGTTCAGGCTATGTTTTAAAACTGTATTAAGTGTGAGTCAGGTGTGTAATGTCCTGGCTTTTGTGCCTTACTTTTATCACCACAGGAAAACTAAAAATTGGCTTTAAGTAAATAAGTGAACTGGGGCCATGATAAATGTGCATAATTAACATTTATGCTAGTATCTCTTATTTATTAAAAGGTAGTGTTGGCCGGGCGCGGTGGCTCACGTCTGTAATCCTAGCACTCTGGGAGGCCGAGGCGGGCTGATTGCTCGAGCTCAGGAGTTTGAAACCAGCCTGAGCAAGAGCGAGACCCCGTCTCTACTATAAATAGAAAGAAATTAATTGGCCAACTAATATACATAGAAAAGATCAGCCGGGCATGGTGGCACATGCCTGTAGTCCCAGCTACTCGGGAGGCTGAGGCAGGAGGATCGCTTGAGCCCAGGAGTTTAAGGTTGCTGTGAGCTAGGCTGACGCCATGGCACTCACTCTAGCCTGGGCAACAAAGCGAGACTCTGTCTCAATCAATCAATCAATCAATCAATCAATCAATTAAAAAGGTAGTGTTAACATTTCAAGATATATAAAGAATATCCCTAAGCAATATGACAAAAAATGATTAAATAGAAGTAATTGTAGTATCATCTTATTTCCTTAAGATTTCCCTACATCCATAATTAGATAAACAAAAATCATATCTAATATGTACTAAAGCCTTAGTGGTTCTAAGTTAAAACTAAAGCCCAGAGGCCCATAAGTCATCCATATTATTGGATCCCCTAGTATGCTAACCCATCTCATTAAAAATTTCTATGCCAATGCAGCAGCTCTCAGCATAAACAGTATACCAAAGATGTAAAAGCCCTTTCTTTGAGCAGCAAAGACAGCTACAGAACCACAGCAGAGAGTTACAAGCCAGAATACCCAGGCAAGACCTAAAAAATGCCAGAGAGACAGGTAAGTAAAAGACTTGGTGCATGAATTTGTTGCCAAGGAACTGCTGAAAGAGCCCATGTCTACGAGCAGCAAAGACCAGAAAAATGACAAATATCTAGTTGAGTGCCACCAGAATTACTATCAGCCTAAACTGAGATTCCATCAAACCTCACAAACACAACAAATGAAAACCAGTCAAAATTGAAAACGCTAAGTATTATATGTGAGGATTCTGGGGCATTTCATGACAAAAAAGAGAAGTCACATACCTATTATCCCAAGCAATTTCACTCTACTTCTAATTAACATAACTCTTATTTACTTTAGACAAAAGCTGAAATAAAGTCATTTCAGTACTACTTCAAGACCATGACACTGTGCTTAACTTGCACCTAAATAACTACAGCTTTAGGGGACTGGCTCCCAAATACTACTCCATGGACTTCTGCCAATCCAAGATGACATTTTTGGCAGCTTATAACAAAATAAGAAAAATATTAATATTGTGAACAAGCTGTATTCTATTTTTTTAATTCTCTTATTTCAATAGATTTAGGGGTACAAGTGGTTTTTGGTTATATGGATAAATTGTATAGTTGTGATGTCTGGGTTTTTAGTGCACCTATGACTGAATATAGTGTACACTGTACTATCTATCAGGTGCAATGTATTCTATTTAATCAATAGTCCTTAATTTTGAAATTAAGTCATTGCTTATATTTAGCTATTAAAATTATTTTGCTTTCCTCAAGGTAAATTTAAGGTTGGCAAAAAATTTGTTTCTGTTTTTCTTATTCTTGAGATCCAATCTTGGAAACAATGGCCACAGAGTGTGTATTTAGCAAGACATTACGGATTCCTAACCAATTCAGATACATTTTGTCTCATTCTTAGAAGAATTTCTCTCCACCCTATTGATACGGTGAAAGTTTCCAGACAAGACTTTTAGCTTCTTTCTTCATTTATAACATGCAGCAGTTAATCACATGATCTTTAAGGTTCTTTCCACTTCCTGTATTCTATGATTCCCTCTACGTAAAGGTCACATTTCCACATGATGTACATAATGTGATTGGATTAAACATTCTTCCCGGTCTGCAATCAGCTGTTGAATAATGTTACTCTTTCACTATTATTCATGGCCAACAGGAACCTAAATATAAACAGCTACATTCTGGAAACTGTTTAACATGTAATACACAATGAACTTCGTTTCCTCCTTCCCTCAAATTATTACATAATGTACTGCCTTAGTTCTTGGATCAGTAACACAATAAACATTATCCCTTTCCAAGAGCTTAAATGACTTAATACACAAAAATATATAAGACAAAATACTACATTACCTAAATAAATGGTGTTTTAATGACTGTCATCAATGCAGTAAGAGACAATATTTTAAATTTTGAGCTAAATGTAATGTGTTTATTTATGAAGGATAAAATATGAAAAACTGGCCGGGCGCGGTGGCTCACCTGTAATCCTAGCTCTCTGGGAGGCCAAGGTGGGCGGATCGTTTGAGCTCAGGAGTTCGAGACCAGCCTGAGCAAGAGCGAGACCCCATCTCTACTATAAATAGAAAGAAATTAATTGGCCAACTAATATATATAGAAAAAATTAGCCGGGCATGGCGGCACATGCCTGTAGTCCCAGCTACTTGGGAGGCTGAGGCAGCTGGATTGCTTGAGCCCAGGAGTTTGAGGTTGCTGTGAGCTAGGCTGACGCCATGGCACTCACTCTAGCCTGGGCAATAAAGTGAGACTCTGTCTCAAAAAA